>JAZHYW010032183.1:0-10661 GCA_037355805.1 Ixodes ricinus | reverse complement strand
GACTCATAATGATCAAAAAACTGCGCCGACTTGACATAACAAAATAAACAATTTAATCAAACGTTTCGTCTCCCATGCGGGAGACATCATCAGTGAAACCTTCAAGCAGGAATGAGAGAAAAAACTTCGACAGTCCTATTTAAGCAAATCCGCGTACACATCGGGGAGGGGGCCGCGGTTGGAGTTGCAAGCCGATGAGTCACTTCGGATGAACCATGATTCGACGAACCTGCGTGGACCCCACCTTTGTTCACGCGCCAGAGTGGACGCATTCTCAAAGTCGAAACTGTGACCCGTATTCCAACAATGGTCTACGAGTTCTGTCTTCGCTCTTGTAGCATGCGTGGCCTTCGCCACGTCCCTTTTGTGTTCTTTTAGGCGGGTGCAGCGCCTCCGGCCTGTCTCCCCAATGTAGGATGCGTCACAGTCTAGACAGTTCAGTTTATACACAACGCCGCACTGGGACTCTGGGGGGTGTAATCTTTAGGTTTCGAAATGAGGTCACGCAGTTTACGATGGGGTTTGAAAGCCGTGCGGATATTCAAAGGGGCGAGGGCCCTGCGAATAGATTCAGAAATACCTTTCAAATAGGGTATTGTTACTTGCCCTGTCCTAAGTGGTCCATTGTCCTGACTTCTTGTTTGTCCCATCTGTTTGCGCGTGTTATCAATAAAACGTTTAGGATAATTTCGCTTTGTCAACAGGTCAACAATAACAGCATCCTCAGAAGCGCGCAATTGAGGATTAGAAGAAATGCGTTCGGACCGATGTAGTAGAGTTTTTACGACAGCCCTTTTATGTTCGACAGGATGATGTGAGTTAAAGCTTAAGAGGTTGCCTGTGTCGCAAGCTTTGCGGTACACTGTTGTATCTAAGCGACCGGTACTATTTCGGAACACATTAACGTCCAGAAAAGGCAGCGCGCAGTTCTGTTCAACTTCATGTGTGAATTGTATTGATGATTCAACGCTGTTTAAAGCTAAGTGAAAGTCAGCAACATGGTCCTTGTTTAAAATTACAAAGGTGTCGTCCACATAACGTTTGTAAAACCCAATCGGGTGCGCATTCTGTTCAAGGACAGTTTCCTCCACATACTCCATAACAAGATTTGCCATTGTAACAGAAATTGGGCTACCCATTGGACATCCTTCAATTTGGTGATAAATTTGTCCGCGAAACGTGAAATGCGACTGTTTAAGACAAAAACGCAGCAAAATTACAATATCCTCCACCGTTAACGATGTGCGTGAGGGGAGGCTGTCATCCTTACGTAGGCGTGTTTCGGCTATCTCAACAGCCCGAGAGGTGGGAACATTCGTAAACAAGGACACAACATCAAATGAAACCATTATGTCGTCTTCGTCTAGGACGTGATCCCGAACCAGGCCCACGAATTCTTGGGAATTACGTACTGTTAAACCATTTTTTCCTGTGACCGGAGTGATGAGTTCAACCAGATATTTTGACAGATTGTACGTCGGAGAACCAATAAATGAAACAATAGGACGCAACGGGCACTCGGGTTTGTGAATTTTGGGGAGACCATACAATTTAGGTGTAGATCCGTCAGAAGAAAAAGACGACGGTACGTGGCATCGTCTAGACGTTTCTTCTTTTAGATCGCGGAGGTGATCAACAAGGGACTCTCAGATCAAGTGCAGTCGGACACCCACGACAAGAAGCTGTCCCAACTAATTCCAGCAGGCTCCCACACTACCGGCATCAGCGGTCTACAACTTGTCATCAAGCAACTGTCCGCTGGTCATGTAAGTCTTCTTTCGAAAGGTCTTGATTTCGCTCTAGCCCCACGTGTAGTTCCCAAGAGAGACTTCATAATCGAAATTGAGGAGGCACTTCGTCACCTACAGGATACGACCGGGATTAATCTGGCCCGCAGCCGCATATCGACTATGCTTAACAATGCTAAAGTAACGCCATCGAATCTGAGCAAGGTGGAGCAGTCGGCACTACGGGATCTTAAATCGGATCAATCAATTATCATTCTTACAGCTGATAAGGGGAAAGGCACTGTGATACTCGATAAAGAAATTTACTATGAAAAAATGCAGGTAATTCTTGACGACACAGCGCATTTTGTGACGTTACCACGGGACCCGACTCCTAAATCTGAGAGATCCCTTGTTGATCACCTCCGCGATCTAAAAAAGAAGAAACGTCTAGACGATGCCACGTACCGTCGTCTTTTTCTTCTGACGGATCTACACCTAAATTGTATGGTCTCCCCAAAATTCACAAACCCGAGTGCCCGTTGCGTCCTATTGTTTCATTTATTGGTTCTCCGACGTACAATCTGTCAAAATATCTGGTTGAACTCATCACTCCGGTCACAGGAAAAAATGGTTTAACAGTACGTAATTCCCAAGAATTCGTGGGCCTGGTTCGGGATCACGTCCTAGACGAAGACGACATAATGGTTTCATTTGATGTTGTGTCCTTGTTTACGAATGTTCCCACCTCTCGGGCTGTTGAGATAGCCGAAACACGCCTACGTAGGGATGACAGCCTCCCCTCACGCACATCGTTAACGGTGGAGGATATTGTAATTTTGCTGCGTTTTTGTCTTAAACAGTCGCATTTCACGTTTCGCGGACAAATTTATCACCAAATTGAAGGATGTCCAATGGGTAGCCCAATTTCTGTTACAATGGCAAATCTTGTTATGGAGTATGTGGAGGAAACTGTCCTTGAACAGAATGCGCACCCGATTGGGTTTTACAAACGTTATGTGGACGACACCTTTGTAATTTTAAACAAGGACCATGTTGCTGACTTTCACTTAGCTTTAAACAGCGTTGAATCATCAATACAATTCACACATGAAGTTGAACAGAACTGCGCGCTGCCTTTTCTGGACGTTAATGTGTTCCGAAATAGTACCGGTCGCTTAGATACAACAGTGTACCGCAAAGCTTGCGACACAGGCAACCTCTTAAGCTTTAACTCACATCATCCTGTCGAACATAAAAGGGCTGTCGTAAAAACTCTACTACATCGGTCCGAACGCATTTCTTCTAATCCTCAATTGCGCGCTTCTGAGGATGCTGTTATTGTTGACCTGTTGACAAAGCGAAATTATCCTAAACGTTTTATTGATAACACGCGCAAACAGATGGGACAAACAAGAAGTCAGGACAATGGACCACTTAGGACAGGGCAAGTAACAATACCCTATTTGAAAGGTATTTCTGAATCTATTCGCAGGGCCCTCGCCCCTTTGAATATCCGCACGGCTTTCAAACCCCATCGCAAACTGCGTGACCTCATTTCGAAACCTAAAGATTACACCCCCAGAGTCCCAGTGCGGCGTTGTGTATAAACTGAACTGTCTAGACTGTGACGCATCCTACATTGGGGAGACAGGCCGGAGGCGCTGCACCCGCCTAAAAGAACACAAAAGGGACGTGGCGAAGGCCACGCATGCTACAAGAGCGAAGACAGAACTCGTAGACCATTGTTGGAATACGGGTCACAGTTTCGACTTTGAGAATGCGTCCACTCTGGCGCGTGAACAAAGGTGGGGTCCACGCAGGTTCGTCGAATCATGGTTCATCCGAAGTGACTCATCGGCTTGCAACTCCAACCGCGGCCCCCTCCCCGATGTGTACGCGGATTTGCTTAAATAGGACTGTCGAAGTTTTTTCTCTCATTCCTGCTTGAAGGTTTCACTGATGATGTCTCCCGCATGGGAGACGAAACGTTTGATTAAATTGTTTATTTTGTTATGTCAAGTCGGCGCAGTTTTTTTTTATCTTTAAAAAAAATATGCTGTATCGGAAGTTACAGTTAAATGCTACGAAAAAAATAACAAGCTGCAGTATCGCGATACAAGTACTGCGATACTACCCAGAGACTCGCCCTGCGCATCTAGTGATGCAAGTTCTTCAGCCAATCAGGTGGTGGCATGAACCGACAGGAACGCCGGGGGACCAGTCGCGAATCAGGAACACAATAAACCAGGCCCTGCGCTTGTTAAAGGGTAACTACAAAGAAAAAAAAAGTGTTTTTTAAACAGCCTGATTGGGACAAGCATGTCACAAAACAAATCTTCCGCGAAAAACAAATTTTTTCTAGCAATATTTACGCCACAGGACGTAATTTAGTCGGGGTCACAACTTCTCCACATTTAAAACTCCTGCTCTTTCGACGCGCGCGGAGTGGCTGTTATACGTCACTCCGTGACGTATAGCAGCCACTACGTGACGTATAATACCAACTTTGTGGCGCGCGATTTAAAACGGACGAAATAGCCGCAAACTAAAATCAGTCTCGCGCAATAAATATTGCTGTAAAAAATTTTGTTTTTGGCGGAAAAATTGTTTTTGTGACATGCTTGTCCCAATTAGGCTGTTTTAAAAATACACTTTTTTCTTTTGCAGTTACCCTTTGAGTTGTCGGTAAACCCTTCCCTCCCTGAGACTGTACAACAGTCAGGTCGTGATATATCGATCGCCCTTCTCATTACCCGCGCGTAAAAAAGCAATGCAAACCATCGCTGTTCTGAGAGTATCGCGAGGCAGAATATGAACCCGATGACTTCTGCGGGTGATGCGCAAACAAACCTGGGTCTTACATATTATGTGCCGACCCTTGTGTGGTCGCTCTTGGTCGGGAGAGCCCCAATGTGGGCATGCGCAAATGCTTCGCTCTTTGGGTTCCTGGGCAGGCGCAGTACTCAAGTCATAGCTCCCGCCCGCCAACGCGCTCGTGCATAAACAGTGAATTTCGCACGTAGCCATGAGCTTTACTTAAAGGGGCAGAGGTGGACACGGAGAAAATACACGAGTGTTCGGGGAGTGAAAATTCGCGTTTTCCTCAACGCGAAAACAAACTACACATCGCCGAAAAGCTCGTGGTTCTGAAACATGCTTCTGTCTCCGAGAAATAAAAGCGTGCTTCAACAAGCGAAAAAAAAAAGAAACTGATATAAAAAAATCACAATGTATAAGTGCTTGGATTGGATAAGTACGTCAAAAAGTAATACGTTCTAAATGAAACAGAAAAATAAACTATATTCCACGTTGTTTCCATCTTGGAACTGATTTTCGACTCTGGGAGAGATTGCAAAATCTTTTATTTTATTTTGGGACTTAAGCTCGGAAACTAGAAGCATATTTCAGACGCTACTCAAATAAGTGTCGCGACGTAAATATTTGGCTGTGCTCGAAGGAAAAGTTAATTTTGTGACGTGTGTATCCACAGCGTGTTCATTTAAGTCATCAAATCTGCAATTGATGACTAAAATGTCTCCTACGATTCAACGTGTTTCATGAAAACTGTAGAATATATCTAATGAACACTCGACCTAGCTCCTGCGAGAGGGTTGGTACATTCTGCCGTGCACCTAGACGCCTGTGATAAGGCGTCACTATTTTCTCTAAAGTGACCGGCCGGCGAAATGCAAAAATAAATAACCGACGACACCAATTCCAGAGGGCGATTGTTTGCCCCCTGCAGTCTACGGAAACGAATCGCGGAGCTTCGATTCCGTTGCCGTAAGAGCCCGATTTATTCCGAAGCAATCTTTATTTCCTGAGTATTTTTGTTTGTTTTGTTTTCGTATGGTGGGGAAACGAATGAACATGAGGTTGCAGCACTCTTGAATCTTGGAAGTGCTTAGAGATCGTATGCAGGAGAAGAAAACAAACAAAAATACTCAGAAAATAGATTGTCGTAAATCTTATTCAACGAATCAACTCCGCAGTTCGTTTCCTGTAACTGCAGGGGAAAACAATCGCCTCTGGAATTGAACAGTCGTCGATATTATTTTTGCGACCGTAATATCGCTATTAAATGTGACATTATCTGACTTCTCGAAAAAGGAGCTAAGTCGAAATTGTTCATTAGATATATTCCCCGGTTTTTCGACACGTTAATTTAGAGACATTTTAGTCATAAAATTTGCCGATTTGATGACATAAATGAACACGCTGAAATTCCATACATTAAAAAATTAACTTTCCTTTCGGACACCTGTTTATTTGTCGTTAAAATCTCTTCTGTTTCTAAATTTAGGTCTCAAAAAAAAGTTTTGGAATTTTTCACAAGTCGGAAATCAGTTCCAGATAGACAACATGAATATATTTATCTTTTGTTTCGCTTATAAGCGTACTTTTTGACATACTTATCAATCAACGCCGCCTAATGTGATTTTTGTCAGTTTTTTTCGTGCGCTTTATTTTGAGGACAGAAGCATGTTTCAGACGAGCTTTTCGGCGATATTATGGCCCAACGGTACTGCCGGCGCGCTGTATTTCCGTGTGCCTGTATCAAATCTTGGCGATGAAGTTTTATGTTTGCTGTGAATGACAATTCACGCTGGCAGAACAATGGACGAGCTTGCTGCTCTTAAACATTAGATCTCAAGAGCACCATGCAGTCGGCACATAAGACTGATTTATTCGCGCATCACCCGCAAATCAGGTGAAATTCTGCCTCGCTGACAACGATGGCTCATTAGCGCTGACAATGAGGGCGATCGACCGTCGGCTGTTATGCAGTCTCAGCAATACCGGCACTCAAAGAGTAACTGAAAAAAGTGACGACACAAACAGCCTATTAAGTTTAACGTAATCGCAAAATGGCCTCGCCAAACAAATATTTTACAGCAATATTTATTGCCTTGAGATGGTGCAATTTATTTTTATTTCGTCCGTTTTAAATTGCGCGCCTACAAAGTTATTGTGCTACGTCGCATTAGTGTCTGCTAAACGTCATGGGTGATAACAAAGCCACTCGCGCGCGTCAGGAGGCCTGATCGTAGACTGACAGCAACGCTGGAAACCGCTGGAGATGCTATGCAATCAGGCTAAGCCTTTTTGAAGTTACCCTTTAACAAGCGCAGGGCTGGCAATGTTCTGGTGAAGAACTGTAATTGATGCGCAGGGCAATCTTGGAGTAATCGCAGTATCGCGATACAGCGCCAACTGTTATTTTTTTCGTAGCGTTCTCGATACATATTTTTTAAGATAAAACTGCGCCGATAATAACAAGGCAATTTAATCAAACGTTTCGTCTCCCATGCGGGAGACATCATCGATGAGGCATCTTCAAGCAGAGATGAAGAAGCTTCGACGATCTATTTAAGCAAATCGCGTACATCGGGGAGGGGGCCGCGGTTGCTGAAACCGATGATCACTCGGATGAACCATGTTCGAACAGACAAACGTGGACTACACCTTTGTTCACGCGCCGTGGACGCATTCTCCAAAGTCAGGCTTGTGACCCGTATTCCAACAATGGTCTACGGTCTGTCTTCGCTCTCGTAGCATGCGTGACTCGCCGCATCCTTTGTGTTCTGGTAGTGCAGCGCCTCCGGCCTGTCCCCAATGTAGGGTGCGTCACAGTCTAGACAGTTCAGTTTACCTGCAACGCCGCACTGAGACTCTGGGGAATGTAATCTTTAGGTTTCGAAATGGGGTCACGCAGTTGCGATAAGACACAACCCCGGCGTGCGGATATTCAAAGAGGGCAGGCCTACGAATAGATTCAAATGCAAATAGGAGTATTGTTACTTGCCCTGTCTAAATTATTGTCAATCTTGTTTGTCCCAAATGTTGCGCGGCCTTCTTTCAATAAGGCGTTTGAATCATTTCCTTTGTCAACAGGTCAGCATGGCAACATCCTCAAACGCACAATGAGATTAGAAAAACTTCGGACCGATGTAATCGATTTGTGCTGCTATGTCAGCAGGATGATAAGCAAGTTGCCTGTCCTGCTTGCATTTGCTGTTAACGTAAACGACCAGTACTAACGTCCAGAAAAGCAGCGCAGTTCTGTCAACTCATGTGAATTGTGATGATATTCAACGCTGTTTAAAGCAAGTGGTCAACATGATCCTTGTTTAAAATTACGAAGACTGTCGTCCACGCATAACGTCTGTAAAACTGATCGGATGCGCGTTTTGTTGAGACGGCAGTTCTCCCCGCATACTCCATAACTGGGTGCCATTATGAAAAACCGATAGTAGACTACCCGATGAACTGGCAGCTTCAACTTAGTCGACAATTTGATCACCGAGCGTGAAATGCGGCTGTTTAAGACAAAGAAACGCAGCAGAATACAGTATCCTCTACCGTTAACGATGTGCGTGAGGGGAGGCTGTCATCCCCTACGCGTAGGCGTGCTACCGACTATCTCCCCTGGCCGGAGGTGAAACATTCATGACGCAAGGACGCAGCATCAGAACCATTATGCCGATCTTCGTCTAGGACCTGCATCCCCGAACCGAGACCCGACGAATTCTTAGGGGCACGTGCTGTTAAACCATTTTGTCCTGTGACCGGAGTGATGAGTTCAACCAGATGGCAGGACAGATTGTACGTCGGAGAACCGCAATGAAACAATAGGACGCAACAGGCGCACTCGGGCTTATGAATTTTGGGAGACCATACAATTTAGTGTAGCCGTCCGTCAGAAGAAAAGACGACGGTACATGTAGCATCGTCTAGACGTTTCTTCTTTTTAGATCGCGGAGGTGATCAACAAGGGATCTCTCAGATTTAGGAGTCGGGTCCCGTGGTAACGTCACAAAATGCGCTGTGTCGTCAAGAATTACCTGCATTTTTTCATAGTAAATTTCTTTATCGAGTATCACAGTGCCTTTCCCCTTATCAGCTGTAAGAATGATAATTGATTGATCCGATTTAAGATCCCGTAGTGCCGACTGCTCCACCTTGCTCAGATTCGATGGCGTTACCTTTAGCATTGTTAAGCATAGTCGATGTGCGGCTGCGGGCCAGATTAATCCCGGTCGTATCCTGTAGGTGACGAAGTGCCTCCTCAATTTCGATTATAAAGTCTCTTTTGGGAACTACACGTGGGGCTAGAGCGAAATCAAGACCTTTCGAAAGAAGACTTACATGACCAGCGGACAGCTGCTTGGATGACAAGTCGTAGACCGCTGATGCAGGTAGTGTGGGGGCCTTGGAATTAGTTGGGACAGTTTCTTGTCGTAGGTGTCCGTGCACCCTGATTTTTGGTCGGTCTACAACTTGTCATCCAAGCAGCTGTCCGCTGGTCATGTAAGTCTTCTTTCGAAAGGTCTTGATTTCGGTCTCCCAAAATTCACAAGCCCGAGTGCCCGTTGCGTCCTATTGTTTCATTTATTGGTTCTCCGACGTACAATCTGTCCAAATATCTGGTTGAACTCATCACTCCGGTCACAGGACAAAATGGTTTAACAGTACGTAATTCCCAAGAATTCGTGGGCCTGGTTCGGGATCACGTCCTAGACGAAGACGACATAATGGTTTCATTTGATGTTGTGTCCTTGTTTACGAATGTTCCCACCTCTCGGGCTGTTGAGATAGCCGAAACACGCCTACGTAGGGATGACAGCCTCCCCTCACGCACATCGTTAACGGTAGAGGATGGCATTGTAATTTTGCTGCGTTTTTGTCTTAAACAGTCGCATTTCACGTTTCGCGGACAAATTTATCACCAAATTGAAGGATGTCCAATGGGTAGCCCAATTCTCCGTTACGAACGCTAGCCGAAATCCGACGCTGGGTATATGTGGAGGAAACTGTCCTTCGACAACGACCGCATCCAGAGCGGGTTTTACCAGACGTTGTGTGCGTAACGACGACACCTTTGCCATCTTCAAACGTAGGACCATGTTGCTGACTTTCACCTAGCCTTTAGAAACAGCGTTGAATCATCAACACAATTCACACACATGAAGTTGAACAGGACTGCGCGCCGCTGCCTTTTCTGGACGTTAATGTGTTCCGAGATAGTACCGGTCGCTTAGATACAACAGAAATGGAACGCTGCGGCGACACGGGCAACCTCTTAAGCTTTTAACTACATCATCCTGTCAGACATAAAGGGCTGTCGTAAAAACTCTACCTGCATCGGACGAACGCATTTCTTCTAATCTCAATTGCGCGCTTCTGAGGATACTTGTTATTATTGACCTGTTAACAAAGCGAAATTATCCCTAAACGTTTATTGATAACGCGCAAACGAATGGGACAAACTTCTCCAGGACAATGGACCACTTAGGTTGAGCAAGTAACAATACCCTATTTGAAAAGGTATTTCTGAATCTATTAGGGCTCTCGCCCCTTTGAATATCCGCACGGGGTTAAAACGCTATCGCAAACTGCGTGACCTCATTTTCGAAGAACCTAAAGATTACCCCCAGAGTCTCAGTGCGGCGTTGTGTATAAACTGAGCTGTCTAGACTGCTGACGCATCTACATTGGGAGACAGGCCGGAGGCGCTGCGCCTAAGCGAACACAAAAAAGGACGTGGCGAAGGCCACATGCTACGAGAGCAGACAGAACTCGTGGACCATTGTTGGAATACGGGTCACAGTTTCGACTTTGAGAAAGGTCGATCCTGGCGCGCGAACAAGGTAAGTGGTCCACGCAGGTTCGTCGTAACCGCGGTCTCGTCCAGAAGTGACTCATCGGCTTGCAACTCCAAACCGCGGCCCCCTCTCCCGACGTGTACGCGGATTTGCTTAAATAGGACTGTCGCCAGTTATTCTCTCATTCCACGCGGTTAAGGTTTCATCGAGTGATGTCTTCCCGCATGGGGAGACGAAACGCGGATTAAATTGTTTATTTTGTTATGGCAAGTCGGCGCAGTTTTTTTGATCATTATGAGTCCCGGCCTTTTGGAATATTTTGCAT
>JAZHYW010032181.1:0-10912 GCA_037355805.1 Ixodes ricinus | reverse complement strand
GCGCCCCTATCTCCCGCTCCTTTCCTTTCTCGCATTCGGTCGCGAGGGCAACAGCACGGAGTCGTGAAAGAAAGTCGACTCCCAGGACTCCGCAATATTTTTGACGTTCAACGCACCGGCGCGGATCGCGCGGGAACTACGAATTCGGCATTTGGAAATTGTTTTTTTACTTCACAAATACAGAATTCCCAAGTTTCGAATTTTGAGGGAAATGTCCCGGCATCGTTTTCAATCGTTTCGGATAATAAAAAAGATATATAATTTTGATGCGTCAGTGCCGCTTTAACATCACCATAGGTCATCAAGACACATAAGTACGCAAAGTAATATACAAACTCGCACACGCATATAAACATACATAGAAAAGAAACAACCTTAGTCTGCATGGAAAGAAACACAAATGCGTTGATAATATATTTACACTCAAATATATTGTTCAGAGACAATGCTGGAGTTGCGAAAAAAACGAATCTGGACTTTGCAAGGCAACAATCTCGCTTGGCAAGCTGTTCCATTCTTTTATCGTTCGTGGGAAGAAAGAGTTACGAAACAAATCAGACTTTGACGTGTACTCCCGAACTTTTTGGTCATGATCTACTCTGCGCGATACATAAAATGGCTCAAACAGGTAATGTGATCTTTCAATTTTAGATAAACCATAAAAAATACTGTGAAAACAATTTTAGGCGCAAATACTTACGCCTAACAGCAAGCGATTTCCATTGTAAATCCTTTTTTATTGCGGAGACACTGCTACGAAAGTTGTAATTATTTGTCACAAATCTAGCGGCACGGTTTTGAATTCTTTCAATTTTATCAATGAGATACTGTTGAGATGGATCCCATACAACGCAAGCATACTCGAGAATGGGCTTCACACAAGAGAAAAAGAGAGTCTGTTTGAGGGATGGTGGAGCGCGCGAGAAGTTTCTCCTTAGAAAACCCAGCGTTCTACTAGCTTTCCCTGTTACGTAGTTCACATGTGAAAGCCATCTCAAATCATCAGAAAAAGTACCCCCAGATATTTAGCTTCTCTTTTAACGAGTAAAGTTTCTCCGTGTAAAGTGTACGTTGACTGGAGAACGTTGCGTTTTCTTGTGAACCTTACATGACAGCACTTTGGGATGCTCAAAGTCATTTTCCATCTTGAACACCACAAACAAATTCTGTCTAAATCGCTTTGAAGAGCCGATACATCAGAGTCTGAATTAATTTCACGGTACAAAATGCAGTCGTCAGCGTACAGTCTTATTTGCGAGGCAATTCCCTGGGTTATGTCATTTACAAAAATTAAAAAGAGGAGTGGCCCAAGCACGGAGCCCTGTGGTACTCCGGAAGTTACATCAACTGGTGGAGACTTTACCCCATTTACAACTACACATTGTTTACGATCGCTCAAATAGTTAGCAATCCAATAGTACGCGTTCCTATCAATATTTAGACTCCTAAGTTTTTCTAAAATAAAGCAGTGCGGAACTGTATCGAAGGCTTTTCGGAAGTCCAAAAAAATGCAATCGACTTGCTTTCTACTATCCACCGATTGAGCTAAGTCGTGGGTAAATTCAGTCAATTGGGTGTCGCAAGAGAACCCGGCTCGAAAACCGTGTTGCGAGGGAGTAAAAAAAGAATTAGTATTCAAGTGCGAGATCAGATTACTATAAATAATGTGCTCCATTATCTTGCATGAAACACTCGTTAGCGATATTGGTCTGTAGTTCTCAACACTGCTCCTGGCTCCAGATTTATGTACTGGTACAACATTCGCATGTTTCCAGTCGTGAGGCAATGAACCACACTGCAATGACCGGGTAAAAATAATGAAAAGATAGCAACTAATTATGTCAGCACATGATTTGAGAACATGGTTCGGGATACCGTCGGGTCCGATCGCCTTTTCAACTTTAATGTTATTTAGTAAATTAAGAATTTCATTGTGACCTATCACAATCTCTGGCATTTGTTCAAAACTACCATCATTTGCATGCAAAGGCTTCGCATTTAAATCCAGAGAAAAAATAGATTGGAAGTAACGATTAAAGCAGGAAGCTTTAGCGCGTTCGTCGGTAGTTAACGAACCGTCTACCATAAGGGGCGGAATTCCCAATGACTCTTTACGACTAGATTTAACAAACTTCCACATTTGCTTTGGATTTGTTTTGACCTTGCCTTCGAGAGAGTTAAGATAGCCACTCTTCGCTATCACTGCCTTTCTCTTGAATTCAGCTTGAATATCTTTCAGTTTTGCATACGTATTTTTATTTCTACTGGCTTTGTATTTGCTATATTCTCGTTTTTGTTTGTTAATCAGACTGCGAAGTTCTTTGACATCCATGGCTTATCTTTTCTACGCCTAGAACTGATAGTGCGGGAAGGAATGTGTGTATCAACCAGATCATGAATCTTGCTTTTGAAGACATTCCACAGAAAATCAACGTCGTCATTATTACTTAAAGCTTCGAAATCAGGAAGAAAATCAAAAAGAGCATTTGCAATGCTAGTGTAATCTCCTCTTTCGTAGATGTACACTTTTCTGCTACAGGGTGTCGCATTTTCTTCAAATAAAAACGATGCGCTATTTACCACTGCGTCATGATCGCTTATTCCAGGTACAACTGATGTAGACTTAATGGCGTCCATTTTATTACACAATATTAAATCTAACACTTTGGAGCAGTTATCCGCGCGTCTTGTTGGCTCATCAACAAACTGGTACAGCTCAAAATCGTTAATAATGTCAATAAATGCGGTATAAACACTGGAAGGGTTACTGGTTACCGGGCGACCGTTGCACCATTGAATGCCCGGAAAATTAAAGACTCCCCCAAAAGTATGTTATCTGAATTCAGTGCGCTCATACATTTATACAGTTCTAACATATGATCAACGGAGCTATTTGGGGGTCGATAGAAAGAACCGACGGATAAAAACTGACCGTTATGTAAAGAAATTCTACACCACACTGCCTCACACGAAATCCCCTCAATTCGCAACTCCAGCCCGCCGCTCGCCCTCCCGCGGACGAGCGGAGAACTAGAGGAAGGGGGACGGCAGCGGCGGCGGCAGCGCGGAAGAGGTGGCAGGGGCTGTCGGCCTTGATGCGTGAAGCCGTCTTAACGAAAATAGTTAGCGTGTTAAAATAGGAATTCTTGTGCACCGCCTCGCAACAGTGTTGCACGAAGGACCGGGATTTCTCATTTCATTAGGGACTTTTCGCATATTGCATACGCTGCGGATTTCTGGTCTTGTGCATGGCCGCCAGCTCGATCTGTGCTCAACGTGACGGCAAACGCTCCCGCTAATAATATAGAGTTCTAGCGTACGGTCTACGAAAAGTCTATTCTTTGCCCTAAGTAGGAGAAAACTTGTCGCGCAACGATATGTCGAGCAATACACGTCGGGAATGGGTTTGCGTTCTAAGGCCGTAGAAACATGACCATTTAATCCAAGCACTTTTAAAAGATAGAATACGCGTACTTGCTTTAGGTAATTACAAAGTAAATAAGGAAATGCCCGAAGCATTTTAAGCGCGTCTGTGTTAGCCAGCCGTTCGTGACGAGAGCTTAGAACGGGCAGTTTTGGTGAGAGGGACCTGCAACGTTGCAAATAACACGGTACAAATTTAAACAAAAATGTACGGTGTATTAAAATAGGCATTTTTAGGCAGAGCAATAACATAAACCCCTAAACCCCTAAACACGCCGACTATGGTAATAAGCAGTTTTACCATAGCGTTACTGCAGGCTAGCATTGGCTACCGTGAGCACGGCAACGCTGCTGGCACGCGCTGAAAATTGTGCTTCAACGACGCAACGCGAGCCTCCGGTTGTAATGCTACACCGCACGGTAGCCTGCGGTAACAAACTTCCTATCAATAGGCATAAAGCAGTTTGATCACGTGTTGCAATACACCAAAACCGAGACGGTGAGCAGCGAGTTGCCGACCTCTGTGACACCAAGACAGCAATACTGTGAACGCTGCTCTTGCGAAGCTTGACGGTCACCGTGCGCGGCTCTTTTTTAGAGCAATAATGGCCAGGCAAAGTGCAAATACGATATCTTCATCAATCTCACAAAATATTCTGCCACATATAGTGACGTGGCCGGCGCGTAAAACACGCTCACCCACCACAAACCTTCCCAAGTCGAGGTTTCTGCAACTTTAAATGTCAGCATGCTCATTTTGCTAACGCGCATCAACATCTCCTTCACCGCGTATATAATCCTGCCCTAACCACTTCGCGTTTGCAGACAAATGAATCATTTGTAGCGCACTGACCAGCGTCAGCGAGCAGGCGCACGGTAAACCCTGAGAATCTATCCCCGTCTCTTCCGCCATCTTTGAACTACCACCACGCCACCTATAGGGCGTTGGAGTTGCGAAGAACAATTGAACAGCTGATGAGACTGTTATGTACAAGCAGAAAGACCCCTCCCCCACGAAAATTTCGGTCTTCCGATATACAGTGAAATTTTCAGGGAACACCTCGGTATCAGAGATGGACTGATCGAGCCACGATTCGGTACCCATTACTATGGATGGATTTGTTACAGAAACAAGCGCGGAAAGATTATCTGGTTTAGTTTTGACACTCCGACAGTTCACAACAAGTGTTATAAGTTCTCGTCCGCCTTTGACAAGACAGGATTTCGGTAATTGCTGGATGCCACACTCTTTGATACATTGGTCCGCATGGTCGTACACGAAGGTTTTATTACCGATACTCAGTTTATTGTGTTTTAGTTTAAATTTTGCGTTTTCATTTTTGGCATACTCCAACAACTGTCCCCGTTCAGTATACACTCTAGCTAAAAAATTCTCGCCAATAGAAAACCCGCTGCTTTTTAGCTTGTACGCAGTCATCAAAACGCTTTGCTTGATTTTAAAAGCACTAAACTTTACGATAATTGGTCGTTTTGCGCTCGGTTTGAACCGGCCAGGGCGATGTGCGCGTTCTATGTCAGCTGATTCTAGAGAGAAACCAAGTTTTTCTTGGCATAGCGTTATCACGTGCTTCTCCGATTCTGCCCATGTCTCACTTTGGCCGTCCTCAGAACCATAAAAGATTAGGTTATTCCGTCGTGACTGATTTTCCAGGTTATCCTGCTGTATCGCTATCTGTTCTAGATGAGTTGTTAAAGGGACCATGAAATGACCTTCTTACTTTTGCCATATAACTTTTACATTAAACCTTCAACGTTCACTGAATGCCGAACAGGCATCCGTTTTCGTCTCAGTTTATTCACTTCTACACAAAAAATTAATGAAATATCGACTTTTTCTTTCTCTCCAACTGACCGCAAAACAAGTTGCGGCGTAATTTTGACGGTCGTGACGTACCCTGTTTCCGGAACCGGAAGTGCTCTCGGCTGTAGAATGGGAGCGTCAGCGGCGGCGAGTTGGGGTGCGCCGGTAGGTTTTACTGCGCTGATGGCGCTGATGTCACCGACGTATTTTCTGAATCGGCGCCCCTCATCGCCGCGATAGTCATGGACACATCGCAGCTGAGCGAAATTCAATGAGATATGTTGCGCTACAGCGACAGCATGGGACTAGTCCCATCCGCCGGTATGCCTGTTGGGAAGTGCGGCGAGTCTTCCGGTGAAGACTCCAGAAGTCAACCCAACTGTCATTGTTGGTAAAAGGTGGCCCGTGTCAGTCGTTTGCAAAGCGACGTAGATAGAAACAAATTGCCGCAGCGCTTTTCTCGGCCTCGGAGATGCAGGAGCAAGCCGACGTTAAAAAAGACACGTTTGAACTACGACAGTGTCAGCAAGAGCCACGTAAATACCTGTTCACACTCGGAGCGGACGCGCGCGTTTGATGGAAGTGCTGTATTCGCGCTGTTGGTAAGCGCTTCGGGACCGATCCTTTACGATTGCAACTCGATACTGACGTGACACTCGGCAAAGGAAGGTTGGACCGGCATTGCACGTAGCTCCCACGAACTGTTATAGCTCGACAGTGACGTGCAGTCGTGTCAGAATAAAAATGGCATACTAATAACAAAGTGTACATACCGTGTTACGAAGGTAATCCATACGGCGTTTATTTGAGCTCTATATCACACAAAACAAGAAGATAGAATCGACGAGTCCCTTTTCGACGACAGTGTTCGTCAACACTGCCTCGGCAAACAAGGGGAAGAGATTGACCTTAACTCTTAATCTAAAATTGAGGTCAGCGATCAAACTATAATACGGGAAGGGTCTACAAGGGCCGCGCGGGCATATTCCATTCAGCACACCAACCGGTCGTGGGCAGACGGTCTTGGCCAAGGACCGTTGAAGCAACGCAGCACTGAGTCGGAGTGCCTAGGCCTATCTGCCGAGCTCGGTGGATTCGTGGCCGTTGTAGCTTCTCTCGGGTGTTTGTGGATCCAGCGTTCTTGTTCGTCGTGGTCTGTTTCAAGTACTTTTTAGATGCGGAGCATCTCTTGCTCGGGTCTATGTCCCGCGGCGTCGGCGTCGTAGTCCGCAGTCACACTACGCACGCGCAACTCTCCTTCGTTACCTCTCTCCAACAGCGTACGCGTTTCTCTCTCCGCTCTCTCTCTCTACCAGCTGCGTGCACTGCGCGTGAGTTCGCTTCTCCTACACCGCGCGCGCACGCGCAACTCTCCTCCTCAAGTCTCCTCTCCTTCAAGTGTGAAAAATAAACGGCGAGCGGCGAGCGTTCCAAGTTTCTCTCGCCGCGATCCACGACGAAGGCTCGCGTAGGGGATACCGCTAGGGCAGTCGGTGGCGCCATCTCTCGACGTCAGCACGCAACTGACTCTTTCCTCGGAACCAACACGATGCTCCGCATCACCCCATGGTTCCCCTCGGGAAGATGGTGTAATTTTTTTCTTGCTGCTTGAAGTCGGTACGCGCGAGAAGAGCACGTAGAAGAATAAACGTTCGTTGGTCGTCGCGACTACACCGTGGTCGCGACCAACGACGCGTCGGCCCTTTTGCGCAGGCGCAGTACGGCTTTTTTTTGCTTCGTTTACCACACGATAGATGGCGCTTGGCTTTCAGCATTATCAAATTTGGCAATTTTCGTCACATCTCTATAGTCGGTGACAGGTCAAGAATGAAGTGGAAGCTCCTCCCACCCTTTCCACTTCAGGGGAGCGAACGGTGGAGAGGAGGTCGCCTCCTCTCCACCGTTCGCACCGCTGAAGTGGAAATGGGTGGGAGGAGCTTCCACTTCGTTCTTAACCTGTCACCGACTATAATTATGCTACGAAATGTGGATCTGAATATTATTTAACAAAACTTTTAGGAAACATTCGCCGGCTATTTATTGTTTACGATCGCGGTGCTGGTGAGGTAGGCTCTTACCCAATAGGCGACGTGGATCCGGCTGACGCGCTGCGATTCCGCGGATGCATCGTAGTGAAAAGGCAGAGAGCTTTCGAAGAAAAGAAGGCGCAAAAGAGTCCAGTTTTCTTTTAAAAGTTCTATAGCGAAGAATTTTTGTTGGCTCCCTATTTTTGTTTTTTTCTGTTTCTTTTCACGCCTTTTACGACGATTGGTGGCTGAAATTCAATTTCAGAATCGTTTCATGGTCCCTTTAAGTTCGTTGCGACAGCATATGCGTTCTCAACATCACACTGCAATTGATTCAGCAGTACAGAATCGCTTTCCAGCTTGCTAATTCGAGACGATAAGGCGTCTAGTTTATTTTTCAATGATCCCGGTATACTTTTTAGCTCACTTAGAAGAGCGGCTTGACGCTGTACGGGTATCGAGACCTCGGTATCGAGACCCTTTAGTGCTGCGGCCGTGGGAAAGAGCGACGGCCGCCGGCACGCAAGCGTCTGCTTTTTACCTGCGCGCGGGCCGCAGCGCCCAGGACAGGGAATCTCTGTGGGGTGGCGTTCATTGGAACTATGACGCGTCGCAGCCAATGGGACTTTAGGTGCCGTTTTGCTCCGCTAATGGGAAAAGTGGAATTTGGGTGCCGTTTTTCGCGGTTACAGGCGCCGCCGGCTCCGCTCCATAAATCAGTTAATGATTTCGCATTAAAAAAATGCTGTCATTTTTTAATTCTGTTATACTTACATCGCGCAGTTGGCTGTAGCTGGGAGGGTTATTGAGGTCCAAGAGTCCAGCTCGGACTACTATATCCGCTGGATCGGTCCTAGGAAGGAAAGAACACTGCTCACCGCTTTTCTCTTACCATGCAGACCGTATACGTGCCCGTTTACACAATGCGCAGCGGTCACAACGAAGTCCGGTTCTGATGATAGATCCCCCACAAAAATGAAACCTGGAGTTCTTAGTCTGGATAGACACCTGCAATGAAACAGAGTGATGGGTAAAGGCCTCTTCACACATGCAGTGGAGCGCCACAAGCATAGCGCTGACCCTCGCGCTAAGCGCGTGCTGACAGAAGCGTAACCAGCTTTATATCGCACCGTCAAAACTGTTGCTCATGGCAGACAATAAACAGCTGACGACACGTGAGTAGCGCTAGATCAGCGCTTCGCTGCCTGTGAGAACTGCCCTTATATAAACACCTCCATCCCTCCCCCTCCCCCCCCCCTCCCGAAAAGAAAACAAAGCGTACATAATGTGAGTTGCTCGTATAATGAGTTTGTCCCCATATAACGTATAACGAGTTCTTTTCCTACAAAATAGGAGAGAAATATTTTTCATTCAAGATGTATGAACGTGGTTTCTGTATTCCAGGGGCTGCACGCAGTTACGCGCATTCACTCCTTCGTAATTTCTGATTGTGTGTGTAAGCGTTGAAATATATTTAAAACCAAGGAAAGGGAAGGGGGGAGGGAGGAAAACCGGAACAGTGTGGCCACTCCTTCTAATGGGGGCCTGCCAGTCCCGGTCTGAGCAGCAAAAGAAAAAGAGAGAGAGAGAAGAAAGAAAGGAAGAGAAGAAAGAGAAGAAGGTTCTAACAAGACACACACTGATCAAAAGATATAAAGTGGTGTCTAGTCCAGCACTGTTAGGTCTGCCACCTCAATGGCAGAAGGTCATGCTACTCGTCACAGTCACAGGCCTTGCGCCAAGCCGGGCCCGCCGTACTGGAAACTGGAAGGAACACCAAGCAATAAAGATGGTCAGCCAGACCGGTGTCTTCCAGGAATGTCAGGAGCAGCGCGAATGTTTTCGTAGCGATGCCCCTGGGACCTGGCGGGAAAAGCAGGTGCGAAAGGCTCTGCCTTGCTGCGCCTATTTGACTAAGTTCAAGGTGGAGTCTAGAACGCTGAGCGTTGAAGATTGGGCAGTCACAAAGGAGATGTTCTATATCCTCGGGAACTTGGCATGTCTGGCAGTGTGGGCTGTCCACGCGTTTGATGCGGTAAAGCCAAGAGGCCGTAAAAGCTGAACGTGTTCTGAGTCGGTGAAGAAGGGCTGCTTCTGGCCGGCCGAGTTTGGTGGGGACCGGTGGTGGTGGGGTTCCTCCAGCTACGCCTAGGTCCGGGTGTCTTTTTTGCGTCTCACGTGCAATGAGAAGCCTGGCCTCGTTGATCTTCGGCACGTGGAGAGTGCTGTTGGTGAGTTCATGTGCCTCAGCTGCGATTCGGTCGGCCCTTTCGTTGCCGTCGATCCCACAGTGAGATGGCAACCACTGGAATGCTATAGTCCAGCCTTTCTTTTCTAAGGATTCGACTTTGAAAGCGATGATGCGGGCGATCGGAGGTGCGTCTTCCAGATTGCTGAGAATTTGTAGTGCCGCTCTGGAATCTGTGAGCAAAGCCGCCCTTTCTGGGCTCTGAAGGTCGTGGAGGGTATCGAGAGCAAGTTCTAGTGCTTTTAATTCTGCGATGGTGGATGATGTGTGGAAGTTGAGGCGACCGGACTTGATAATGGCGAGTTCAGGGATAATTACAGCAGCAGTTGAGGATTTCTTTTGATGACAGACTGAGCCATCGGTGAAAACTTTTATCCAACCATCGAAAAGGCTGTCGACGTGTTCTTCCGCAAGACTACGGGAAACCACATCCGAGATCAACTTTTTGCTGCGTAGTTGGGGAATTTCTTCCGATATATTGAGATGCACAGTTGTATGAGGGGGTGGTGGAGGAGGGTCGTCATACTAGTGTACCGACCGACTCCTTAAACTCTGCATAGACTTTTCCTAGGCGGGAATTGGGACGTCTATCGAAGCGTTGTAAGAGGTTGGAGGTAGACCTTGTGAGGGTCTGCCGGGCGAGATGTCGTTGTGCCTGACGGAACGCTAGATTGGCTATTGTGTTTTGTCTAGCTTCGACCAAAGTAGGGACGTTTGGCGCGGACGGGGGAAGACCGAGGCAGATTCTGAGGGCTTTCCTTTGAATGATCTCCATCTTCGCGACCTGAGCGTCCCGTACGAGTACTAGTGGGAGCGCATAGAGTAACCTGGATTGTATCAGACCCCTATACATTTGCAGAGTCATAGATTGCGAGGTTCCCCACGTTTGTCCTCGGATCCTGCGAAGTACGTTGAGGTGCAGGGCGCACCGAGATGTTGTTTGCTTCACGGCTGGACGCCAGGAAAGGCAGTCATCAATAACCAGTCCTAGGTACATGTGGTTGCGCATTCTTGTTATAGGAGTACCGTTTACAGAGTACGTGAAAGAGCTGGCCTTAAAGCCACGTGGATGGTGAGCAAGTACCGCGGTTTTAGATGGCGAGATGGTTAAACCCAGTCGAGTAATTTCCTTCGAAATACCGTCAAGAGTCAGCTGTAAACGACGTTGCATTTTAGCATGCATGGCTGTTGGTGACGTGGCCCAAAGGGCCACATCATCCGCGTATATTTGAATTCTTGGAGATCGGTCATCACGGGCGAGAGTTCGGGGAAGAGCCGCCATTGCAACGTTGAAGAGAAGCGGGCTTAGTACGCTTCCTTGAGGAACTCCTTGAGTGATGTGTCTGATCGTGCTGCGATCGTTTCCGATGCGAACTCTCATAGTCCGGCCAG
>JAZHYW010032180.1:0-44980 GCA_037355805.1 Ixodes ricinus | reverse complement strand
GCGGCGATGAAGTCTTTTAATGCGAACAGCATTCTTTGGATACTTCACGCACTTTTCGTCTATGTATCTATCTATCTATCTATCTATATATCTATCTGGCTATCTAACCTCTTACGCCGCGGGTCGATAAATAAATAAAAAAGACCGGCGCCGGCTGGGATTCGAACCGTTGACCCTTTGATCAGCAGGCAGACGCGCTAACCACAGAGCTATGAAGGCAGTTTTTTTTTTTTGTCTTTATGACAGTTTTATTCAGCAACGGCATGTTCAGGCTACAAATACATTTGCTTAGCACACATCATTAAGAACGTTTGGAGTTTTCACATAGTTTTTCACATGTCTTTACCCACGGAGGCAGGTCATCTTGATCCGTGTAGGTACAGCGTATTTGTGTTACAAATTCCACGAAGTATGCTTCAACTGGCCGTGGGTTAAGGTCTGCGTTTCTAACTGCCATCCTGGAGCACCAAATACTGTATAGACCAACTAGCATTATGAGGTCGTACGGCACAAGTTCATGAGAAGTAATTGGAAGAAAACGAATCGATTGTGACGTTATTTCTAAGTCCTTTTTCAATGTCCTCTGTAACACATCCCAAAACAAAAGGGCGTCCCAACAAAAAATAAATACATGCTCTATGGTCTCAGGCGTTTTACACAATAGGCAGTTGGTGGTCCAAGGAACATAAATTCCTTTCTCGTGGAGCCATGCTTTCACTGGGAGGGTCGAGGTGTGAAGTTTAAAGAAGAAACTTTTTGCACGCGGCGGGATCGCCATTTTCTTAACACGACAAAGAACATCCTGGCCAGGGCTTTGTCTGTGCACTGCGCGATACAAGGGCTCTGGAAAAGAGTGTCATACAGGGCATTGGACAGGCCCTTTCTATTTACAGACGACAAAAAATCTCTGGAAAAGCGAACTGACAAAAAATTGTACGTATCGACAACCTCCTTGAGAAAACCTCCTATTTTGTGTGGTTGCTCCCCGCAGCTTGAGACCAAAAAAGTAGGCAAGTGCCACGCCAATTTTGTTTGAAGGACAGTGCGCATAAATGGTTGTTCGATGTCTCGTAGAAAAATGAATCGTGACACAAGTTTTCGGACAAACAGGTGTGCAAGGCCCAGTCCCCCCAAAGGAATGCGACGGAAAAGGTTATCTCTTCTCATCGGTTCCCAGCTCGATTTCCAGATAAACATAGCACAGATTCTATGGACTTTCTGCATACTACTTCGAGTACATTGCAACACTTGAAGCACATACATGAGCTTGGCGACAAGGAAGATGTTACAGGCCGTTGCCCTCGCAAAAATTGACAAGTCACGGTTCGGCCAGCGTGATACTTTCCGTTTCAGTTCGGCAGTTGCTTCGGACCAGTAAACACCAGGATTGTGCATATGCTGCAGTGGTACACCAAGGTATTTTGTAGGCGTCAAGCCCCATTTGATTCCTTCGAACTCCAATGGCCTTGTAGCCCATGAGCCGTGCCAAAAACCATAGCATTTTTCTAGATTTACAGCCGCACCACTAACGTCGCAAAAGTGTTTAACCAATGCGATAGCGTTGGTCAAACTTCTTTTATCGCTGCAGAAAACTGCAACGTCGTCGGCGTACGCCAATACCTTGACTTCGAGCGCGTTGAACAGAAAACCATGTACATTCACGTTGTTCGCAACACTCAAACAGAGAGGTTCCAAATAAAGTGCGAACAACAATGGTGAGAGGGGGCAACCCTGTCGCACTGAGGACAGTACGGGAATGCTCGCAGTTACGTTACGGTTTACTCTCAGTCGTGTGGAACAGTTCTGATATGCCATTCGCACTCCGTCATATAAAACGTGTCCAATGTTCACATGCCGCAAAATGGCCCAGAGGAATTTATGGTGCACACGATCGAATGCCTTCTCGAGGTCAATCTGTAGCATGGCAATCTGATCTTTTCTATCTGTACAACAGTCTAGAATGCTTCTGGCTACATGAATATTTGTTTGTATTGTTCTACCCTTTATACCACATGTTTGATGATCGCCTACCAATTGGCATATTACATGCTGCAGCCTTCTATTGAGAATTTTCGCAAATATTTTATAATCTACATTGCAGAGACTTATTGGCCTATAGCCCTCTACACGACGCAACTTGGCGATATCCTCAGATTTTGGAATTAAAACCGTGTGAGTTCTCAGGAAAGACAGTGGCAATATTTTTCTCTTATAAGATTCTTCTATGACAGCGAGCAAAATAGGACAGAGCCGACTTTTGAATTTTTTGTAAAAAGTTGAACAAAGTCCGTCAGGACCTGGCGTTTTACCCCCAGGCAAGTCGCTTATTGCTCTTTCTACTTCTTCAACGCTGATAGGTTCCTCCAGCCATTCCCGCGTGTTGTCGTCTAGCCTCGGCATTAGAGACAGGAGGTCTTTCATTTCACAATCGCGCCTTCCTGAAGTGAGTGAAAATATCCGTCGGTAATGTTCTACAAACGCCTCCTCGATGTTTGTGCTATCCGTGGTGAGGGTGCCATTCCTTTCGATTTCGGTTATTTCTTTGGACATTGCATATCTTTTTTCAGCTATCAAAGCTTGCTTGGTAGGTTGTTCGCCGCAAAGAAACCTTTGCGTTCTTGCGCGGACCACAGCACCTTCATATCGCGCTTTCTGAAAGCGTTCGAGTTGTGCTTTGATATTTTCTATGTCTTTTACTCCTTGACCAGGGTTAGTACATTCTGCTTCACTCAGGGCCTCTAAATTGTGCTGCAGTTTTCGCTCTTCTGCCCTGGCGTAAAACTTGAGCGTGCTCGATCTTTCGATTGCTGACATTTTAACCTCCTCTTTGAACCGCTCCCACCGTTCTAAGGGGCACATCCCGCTTTGCTCAACCATTTTATCAAGGAGATCGTCCACTGCAGCTTCAAATGTCTTGTCTTTAAGTAGGCCTACGTTCAACTTCCACAATCGCCAGTTAAACTTTGACCTAGGGGTTTGGTTTTCTCCAATTGTAACATTTACGAGACAGTGGTCACTAAAGAACACAGGTTTTACGTGATAAGATCCAATGTTATTTACAATGTCGCTAGAAAAATAAATGCGGTCAAGGCGTGCATGAGAGGATTTCTGAAAATGTGTGAACTGAATTTTCTTTATACTTTTTGAAATGTAAAAAACATCTTCCAAATTATTCTCAGCGATTATTTCACTCAGGACATTTGCACTAGAATCACTTACGCTCGTTAATGGGGTTCTGTCTCTTGCTTCACAAATGCAATTAAAGTCGCCTAGAAGTATAGTGGTCCGATCAGATTTAATGTAATGTGAAATGCCTCGGAAGAATGCCTCCCGTTCACTAACCTTACAAGGGGCATAGATGCAAATTACTCTCCACTGCTCTTCCATCAAATTAAAGTCACACAAAATAAAACGCCCATGGTCATCGGTAATGACACTCACGTCTGAAAGGGGAACAGACTTTTTCAGGAATAAAAAACAACCACCTGCAGTGCCAACTGCATGCGTTACGCATACCTCGTACGAGGTAAGAAAAGGCTGTAACGCCCTTGTCACCTGCTCTTCCTCCGCCATTTTTGTTTCTTGTAAGGCCAAAAAGTCTAATTGTTCCTCGTGGAGCAAACGTAGCAGCTGGTACTGTTTTCGAGTAGAGTTTAGTCCTCTAATGTTGAGGGTTCCAAATGTTAAACCTTTAGTGGAAGGGCCGTTTTTTTTTTGGGGGGGGGGAAGCATTGTTGGGATTGGAGGAGGAAGCGTACATTGGAAAGCGACATATCAACAACCTCACATGGAAGTTACATCAAGCATAACTTGGCAACTGGCACTAGTAAAGAGAAAGTGGAACTAAGAAAGACATGACCTAAAGCGTTCGCAGTTTGAATGTAACCGGAAAGTAACCACCTTCTACGAGGTTCGCTCTCGTCCATTGCCTGGGGGAGGGCGGGGCTTGCACCGTTTCTTCCTCCCGTGAACTGGAGTCCAGTCAGGCCCCTCCTCTACGAGGTCTAAAGGCCTCTTTGAGGGGTCAGCGCCGTCATCCATTTCCAGGTCGTCTTCGGACGTGATGTCCGAATGGTGATCGCTCGTGCAAGCCGGCTTCGTTAACTGGCCCTTGGTGTGGTCCGAGGCAGCACCGTCGACGTCCGGAATGATGCTCCCAGGCGCCGGGTTGTCAGCTCCCAGGCAACTTGGCAAGATGGTGTCGCTCTCCCGTGCTAGGTCTCCCTCTCGACCGGCCAGAGGACCAGATGAGATGGTTTCGTTCTTTCGGGATAGATCTCTTTCACGACCACCTTGGCAATTAGACGTCGAAGTGTCGTCCTCTCGTGCAGGGTCTCTCTCACGACCAGTTGGACAACCTGACAAGGTGGTGTCATTCTTCCGTTCTAGGTGTACTTGTCGTCCGTCTGTAACCTTTGGGTCACCGGTAGTGACTGGATGTGGAATGTCGTCTTCGCCTTTCTCAGCTTCTTCTTCATCAATGAAGAACTCCGAGTTTTCTTCCCCAGGAGCAGGCAGCATCACGGTGGCATATGTTCGAATGCAGTCCTCTTGCTCGTGGCCATAACGATTGCACTTGTCGCAGTGGGGAACTCGGCACTCTCTGCGAATGTGGCCTGTCCTCTTGCATCGGAGGCAGAGTGGTGCCCTCCCTGGAACGACGACCAGGACCTTGCTGCCGAACATAACCAGCTGGTGCGGGAGGTGATCTTTTGTTGTGCCCTCCTTGAGGTTCATTTTAACAAATCTCGTTGTCGTCTGAACATTCTGGAATCCTTCCACCCTCCACGTGTCCCGGGACACTTCGTTCACCTTCCCGTAAGGCTCCAGGGCCCTCCGTACTGCATCGTCGCTTATGTGAATCGGTGTCCAGTGCAGTCGTAGTCGGACCTCGCATTCGTCAGGGTCGATGAGCAAACAACGTTTTTCTTTCACGACCAGTTCTTTTGCCGCAAGAAGCTTCCTCTTCGCAGTCAGAGAGTTAAACGTGAAGAGCCAAACATGGTTCATTTGGTACTGGCCAGCTCCAATCAAATCTTGCAGAACGCCGTGGCGTTCCATTTGTGTTCGAAAATCGTCTATCTTGTATGGGCGTCCGGAGGTATCACAATGCGCAAATACAGAGTTCAAAACTTCGGTACCTGTGGGCAGAGACGGCAGAACCACTCGGTAGGAATCCTGAGACATTTCAGCAGATGAACCACGGCCGGTGAAAGCCGTTGCAGACGCTCCTCGGGAGCTCATCAAACTTGCGACCGTTCCAAACGGTGGCACGCGCTTCTCCCGAGCTATGAAGGCAGTCATTCACCGCACTCTAAACATTTGTTTATATCTTTACCATAGGACGCGCTTGCAGCGCTGTCACAGCTACCGGTGCGCGCGCGTTCCATGCACGAGGGCTAGCTCACCTCTCCCGGCTCACCCTCTCCCTCTAGCTCACCCTCTCCCGCGCTCGGGAGACCTCTAGCTCAGCCTCACGAGAGCGGAATGAGCCCTCGTGCATGGAACGCGCGCGCACCGGTAGCTGTGACAGCGCTGTAAGCGCGTCCTATGGTAAAGATATAAACAACCGTTTAGAGTACCGTTGGTTGAGACTAGCTGAGACGCCAGAAAGTCTGGTCGGTACCATTTTGAGTGTTTGTGCGTATGGCGCGTGCTTTGCTCGCCTTCCTAAGTGACACAAACGCACGTGCTGGGCTGCGGAGATCGTGCGCAGGGCTGTGAAAGTGTCAACAAATTTAGAATCGCCTCAAGAGTGGGCTGGCGTATCTAGAGTGTGCCGGCCACCTGACGAACGCGCATAACTCCGCACCGTTTGATGCTATTCGCATTAACGTAGATAATCATTCCCAAAGGATGGGTTCTGCTGATTTTTTGTCTTCTCGATGTTTTGTATTTAAAATGATTTTTCGCTAATAAAAACTCCCTAACTTTTTTCATCCTTCTCATGCCTGTGCACACGAAAGAAGGATTGAACATGCATGCAGCGTTTCTTTTAGAATAAACAACTGATCGTAATGGCAAACAACGACTCTGTCCAAAAACCTTTCCGAATAGTGACTGCAGACTGAGCAAGCGATGACATAATAGTTAAGCCCGGTTCACACATACAGCAGAGCGCTAAGTTAGCGCTAAGTTAGCGCTACGCTGCTGAAGCGCTTGTTTAGCGCTTCAGCAGCGCTCTGTTATCGCTTCAGAAGCGCTCTGTTAGCGCTCTCACGCTCCTTGTGCCGTGCTTGCTGCTCCGGAATAGCGCGTGCACGGCGATTCCTTTGTTGTTGTTTTCCTTTGGCATTGAAAGAAGAGGAAGTAAAAGAGCCGCTCTCCAAGCAAAGGGTCGGGCAGGCGATCCAAAGTCATGGACTCTGAGCGACTAATTGATTGGGTACGACCTCATCGTTTACTATTCGATATGCGGGACCCTGGTCTTCAAAGACACTCAGTTAAATATAATCGCCTTCGAAAAGAGCTCTGTGTCTCGGTCCCTCAGCCTAGGAACAAGGTTTGCCGGGTACCCGTCGGTATCTCGGTGGCGAAAGATTTCGCGCACCCACAAGGCTCTTCTGGGCGCTAAGCCGTCCACACACATATGTACTAATTGCGTATGTAAGAGCATTTGTCGCAATTCTATTTCATAACCCCATATGTCGGCCATGGCACTGCTGATGCACACCCAACCACAGCTACTGGAACCGCAGTAGAAGCGCTAATCCGCAGCAATAATCGGCGTACAAGAAGTGCTACTGAAGCACTAACACGGCGTTACTGAAGCGCTAACAAGGCGCTACTGGAGCGTTAACAAGGCGCTTACTAAAGTGCTAATCACGCGCTATATTAGAATGAAGTCACGCGCTAGGAAGCGCCACAAAAAGCGCTCCTTCGAGCGCACATGTAGCGCTAACGTAGCGCTCCGCTGTATGTGTGAACAGGCCTTTACGGTGATCCCCCTCAGCTCACAAACGGAGCGGTATCACAGGGTTTGCTATCTATCTTTTTTTCGTGACTAAATGAGGAGTTTTTAGCAGCTAGAGTTTTCGTAAACGATTTCAGAATCGGGGAATCACCTCGCCCCTTCCGAGCGGGTTCCGAAGCACTCCCCGATGAGACTGTGCGGAAAAATATAGATATATTGGATTTTTATGCCGAGACCTATTGTACACAGGGCGCAACCATGATGGATGTACGCTCCCTTTCGTTTCATTGAATATGGTTTTCGGCGACGTGAGCATTACCGCTCTCGAACATGTATCACAACGTCTCGTCGTAGCTCCGTTTCGACCCGTGAACTTCCACTTTCTTTACATACTAACGCTTTATTTTTGGGCACTCCTCGAGGGATATCCGACATTTCTCCCCTATCCTCATAGCCGGCAAACACAACAAAATGACGAATCGTGACGCTGGAACAACGGCATGCCATCCCATGAAAAAAAACATGGGTCCCAAACCACACTAAAAAAAAAAAAACGACTGCAAACGCGCATACTTTACGCACCTATAGAGACGCATGTACACGAAGGAAGAAAAAAAAGGCGAAGGACTTTACTGCGTCCTGGGCTCCTCGTCCGGAAAATCCAGGCATGAGCAAAAGCGAGCCAGCGGCCGAGACAGAAGGTGTATCTCCCGTTCTCGATCGTGACAGACGGACCGAGAAGCTTCGTTCGCGTCGCTGGACGAAGCGTGACGAGCATCAATCCAGCATGACTTCAAGAAGAAAACAAATACCAGTGAGTTATCGGAGACCAAATGTCTGTAGGATATGTGTACGAGCTAACACGTAAGGAAATAAAGTAAGCGCCGTATTTCTTTTTTACCGCGGTGTGGTGTTCTTTACACTATATACGTATAATACTGCTGCGAGGGATTACGTCAAGATACGAAAGCACGTTATCACGGCAGCCAAGCAACTAATTACGGTAAACAACACAGGATGAAGCTTCACCCGCTCATTGTACAATGCTTATGAGTATAACGTTTCATTTGTTCATTGTACAATGCTCATGAGTATGACGCCTCACCTGCTTATTGTACAGTGCTCATGAGTGTCACGTTTGACTTGCATCATTGTGCAATGTTCATGAGTATGACGTTTTACTTGCTTATTGTACAGCGCTCATAACTATGACGTTTCACTTGCTCATTGTACGATGCTAATGAGTATGACGTCTCACTTGCTTATTGTACAGTGATCATGAGTGTAACGTTTCACTTGCTCATTGTGCGATGCCCATGCGTATGACGTTTCACTTGCTTATTTACAAAGCTCATAAGTATGAAGTTTCACATTTTATTGTACGATGCTAATGAGTATGACGTCTCACTTGCTTATTGTACAGTGATCATGAGTGTAACGTTTCACTTGCTCATTGTGCGATGCCCATGCGTATGACGTTTCACTTGCTTATTTACAAAGCTCATAAGTATGAAGTTTCACATTTTATTGTACGATGCTAATGAGTATGACGTCTCACTTGCTTATTGTACAGTGATCATGAGTGTAACGTTTCACTTGCTCATTGTGCGATGCCCATGCGTATGACGTTTCACTTGCTTATTTACAAAGCTCATAAGTATGAAGTTTCACATTTTATTGTACAATGCTCATGAGTATGACGTTTCACTTGCTTATTGTACAGTGATCATGATGTAACGTTTCACTTGCTCATTGTGCGATGCCCATGCGTATGACGTTTCACTTGCTTATTTACAAAGCTCATAAGTATGAAGTTCACTTGTATTGTCAATGCTATGAGTATGACGCCTCACTTGCTTATTGTACAGTGCTATAGGTGTAACGTTTCACTTGCCCATTGTGCAATGCCCATGAGTATGACGTTTCATTTGCTTATTGTACAAAGCTCATAAGTATGAAGTTTCTCATTTTATTGTACAATGCTAATGAGTATGACGTTTCACTTGCTTATTGTACAGTGATCATGAGTGTAACGTTTCACTTGCTCATTGTGCGATGCCCATGCGTACGACGTTTCACTTGCTTATTTACAAAGCTCATAAGTATGAAGTTTCACATTTTATTGTACAATGCTAATGAGTATGACGTCTCACTTGCTTATTGTACAGTGATCATGAGTGTAACGTTTCACTTGCTCATTGTGCGATGCCCATGCGTATGACGTTTCACTTCCTTATTTACAAAGCTCATAAGTATGAAGTTTCACATTTTATTGTACAATGCTCATGAGTATGACGTTTCACTTGCTTATTGTACAACGCTCATAAGTATGACGGTTCACTTGCTCATTGTTCAATGCTTATGAGTATGGCGCCTCACTTGCTTATTGTACAGTGCTATAGGTGTAACGTTTCACTTGCCAATTGTGCAATGCCCATAAGTATGACGTTTCATTTGCTTATTGTACAAAGCTCATGAATATGAAGTTTCACTTGCTCATTGTACAATGCTCATGAGTATGACGTTTCACTTGCTTATTGAACGGTGCTCATGAGTGTAACGTTTCACTTTTTCATTGTGCAATGTTTATGAGGATGACGTTTCACTTGCTTATATTACAACGCTCATAAGTATGAAGTTTCACTTGCCCATTGTACAATGCTCATGAGTATGACGGTACACTGGCTCATTGTACGCTGCCCATGAGTATCACGTTTCACTTTATCATTATTCAATGCGCATGAGTATAAAGCTCCCTTTGCTCATTTTACAGTGATCATGAGTATGACGTTTCATTTGCTTATTGAACGGTGCTCATGAGTGTAACGTTTCACTTTCTCATTGTGCAATGTTTATGAGGATGACGTTTCATTTGCTTATTGTACAAAGCTCATGAGTATGAAGTTTCACTTGCTCATTGTACAATGCTCATGAGTATGACGTTTCACTTGCTTATTAAACGGTGCTCATGAGTGTAACGTTTCACTTGCCGATTGTGCAATGCCCATGAGTATGACGTTTCATTTGCTTATTGTACAAAGCTCATGAGTATGAAGTTTCACTTGCTCATTGTACAATGCTCATGAGTATGACGTTTCACTTGCTTATTGAACGGTGCTCATGAGTGTAACGTTTCACGTTCTCATTGTGCAATGTTTATGAGGATGACGTTTCACTTGCTTATATTACAACGCTCATAAGTATGAAGTTTCACTTGCTCATTGTACAATGCTCATGAGTATGATGGTACACTGGCTCATTGTACGCTGCCCATGAGTATGACGGTTCACTTGCTCATTATACAATGCGCATGAGTATAAAGCTCCCTTTGCTCATTTTACGGTGATCATGAGTATGACGTTTCACTTGCTCATTGTACAATTTTCATGAGTATGGCGAAGACTGGTACACCAACACCACGAAGCCATAGGGACACAGGAGTAACAAATAAATGTCGGCTCTCTCTCTCTCTCTCTCTCTGTCTCACTCTCGTGATTATTACACTTCACTTGCTCGTGGTCAGGGTGTAGAACCGAAATGTTTTTCGTTCCGGTTTTCGTTCCGGTTAGGGAAAACGCTTCAGCTCCGGTTCAACTCCGGAGTGAAAAACTAAAGGTTCAAACCGGTTCGAACCGGTTCGTACTCATATACTACAAAAACAATTGACGACAGAAAAAGATCTATGCATATTTTATAAATGTGTTACCCATAAAAGCAAAGGCTCACATTACTGTGTGGAACGAACGAGCTAGTGCGGAGGCACTTCGGGACGTGGGTGAAAGCGCAGTTAAATGTCAGGTTGCTGACCGAAGAAGCAGGACGTAGTCATGCACATCCGGGGAAAGACGGCACCTCTGAGACGATGGAATGAACTTCAGTGCAGAAAGGGCTCGCTCCACCCTGACCTGGGTCGCAGGCATTCCCAGGGCTACTTGCGGCAATGGGTAGAGTTTTGGATGGCGATCCCTTCTCTCATCCCAAAACTGTAACACATTAGCGTCCCTTGAAAAACGCGGCTCCTTTTCTAAGAATGCTTAGAATCCCCCTCCCCTTCCCGGTACTAGACTTTAATTTCGAACAGATTATTAAGTCCGCTGAGTTATTTTGAAAGCATATTAGATGCGCCACTGTATGGCAACTAGCAGGTCGAAAAATATCTATCGGCCTTTGTATCGCTTTCTTATCCGATCAGTTGTACAATGGAATCAAGGCGTTTAAAGTAAATTGCACACAGATATACAAAATTGAAGACAAGAAACACCAAACAAAGATTAAACTGAACGCCAAAAAAAAAAAAGAGAGGTGAAAAACCAACTAGCCCAACTCACTGTTTTGCCACCTAACAGGCTCATTCATTGGTCCCTTTTGCTGACGTACGAATTTGGGTACTTTGTTTGATAAGCCATTTCCGGTCCCCAAGAAAAGGTTAGGACGAATGTGGGCATTTGTTAAAGAAATACATAAGACGAGAAATCCCGGAGATTTTATAGTTACTGTGCTCATTTCGTTTCAGTTCTCGAGACGAACTTTATAAATTATGAAGAAGACCGTTATGTGAAAACCTGATAATGGAACATTACAGAGCTTTCCGCTACCAATTTTTTGCGCTTTTCGACTTCCCACATGAACGAAACACCGCAAAAAGAATTGATCTGTTTTTTTCCCAGGAACAAAAAAATAATTATTTCGGTCCAGTTCAACTCCGGTTAGCGCGAAAATAATTTGTTTTCTATAATTTTTTTTTGTTTACTTTTCAGATTACTATGTTTTTCGCCACGCACTTTTCACGCAATCTCACTTCGCGTATGAACCAAAAACCGCATGGAAAACATATCGGTTCCGCTCCGGAGCGAGAAAAATTATTTCGTTCCGGTCAACTCCGGTTCGCGCGAAAATAACGGTTTTTTCCGGTTTTCGGTTCACGGTTCGGATTCGGTTCAATACCCTGCTCGTGGTCCCTGAGCCCCTTGCATCTTTTGGTTTAATCTTATTCTGCCATTCGACATTCGCTGATATCCTTTTATTTTACGCCGTGATTGGCTTTCGGCGTGTTCTGCTGGAAAGTGAACTCACATACTTTTTTTTTTTTAGCGTGTAGTCAAATGTTCTTATGCGCCACATTGCGAATGGGTCATAATTTTTATTTTCGTAATTGCGTAGTCACTAGGAAAAAGGAGGCTAGGACTTCCCATTGGTTGTCATGAATGATCGGTGCTCCGAGTGCATTGCCGGAGAGTACACGTTCGGAAACCTCCAAGAGTGCTGACAACGAGACAAGAAACGTTGCCTTCTAATTTCAGGACGGATATCATACGAGCACCGCAAAACAGAATCTTCGACGGAATACCCCGCCAATGCTCCATCGCAAAAGACGTCTTGCGCAAAGAGAAATATGTGAACGTTGTTCGAACGGCTTCTTAGCGTCGGTGGAAGGAAAACATCGTTTCCGTGCCGAATTCAATTTTGCCAAGAGGTTTCTGGAATGCATCACCACGCTTGTATTTTGTTCGAATTTGCTTCCACGTCCATCTTTGTCAACAACCTCCATTAAAATAAGCCCTGGTAGTAAGATACGGCAGGCTAATAACCAAACCTCCACCCCCCTCCTCCCAATCACCATCTCCGACAGTTATATTTGTTTTCGCTATGAAGACATCGTTGTAATACAGATTATGTTGAAGTGGGACAGTAAGAAAATTGATGTCAAAGCTGCATTTCGTTTTCTCTCTGTGGTTTTGTTTTTGTTTTTCTACATGCTCGTGTGTCATCATCGCGTTCTTTCTCTCGGTTCTGCTTTTAACGAAATTGTCGTTCGGTGATGGCAGCGACTTGATCCGACCATTTTCTTTTCTTGGAAAACACAATCGCCTCTCCGTTCTATTCATGCTAAACATATGAATATATCAAAGAAACACGATGAGAAGAAGTGAGAAATCTTAAAGCACAGATACACTCTCAGAACTCTCTGGGTGTATACTACGCCTCGATAACAAGTAAGATTGGTAACGTACTTCAATGGTAAAGCAGTTTTAGCAGAAAAGGACAAGGCTATGTCGCAGTATTCGTGCCCAATCATCGAGCCGCATTAGGGGTCGTATTGAAACATAGCTTTGATGGGGGCGCCGCGCTGTGTTTTCCTGATAAATAAAAATTGCGAAAGAGCCACAAAGTTCTTTGTATAAAAAAAGATAAACATCCAATTAATCAAAAGGAGCAAACGGAAGAGTATGATAAAGCATGGATTAGAAAGAAACAAAATCTATCACCGGGGCCGGGGGACTCAAGAAAGTAAAGCGTTCTGAGTCATCCAGCGACGATGCATGGAGCCATTTGAAAAGGCGATGTTTCCTCCTGAGGGATATCCAATTCAATTCCTGTAATGGGACTGAAAGTGCCACTGCATGGAACCGCAGACACATCGCATAGAATTCAGTAAGCTTTCCAAAGTCAGAAATAACGAAATCAACGAATTGATCATTTTGAATGTTTACACATCCACAGAGAGTTCCTGAGAAAAAAGAATCGTGTCTTTCGACCCGGGTATATCAACTATGCACCACAAAAGCTCAAACTCCTGTGATTGTGACGCTAGCGGTTGGGGTAGAACGCGAAACTTTGAAAACACGACATACAGAAAAAAACAAAATTTCTTAATGAACCGCACGTCCACTTTAGTCAAAAAAGGAATGAAACTGTGGGCAATTGACACATCTATTTCTGTTTAAAAAAAAAAAACATGTCAGCAAGAACAAGGATATTGCTTTCTTCCTTACTGACAAGATGTTTTTCACTGAAAAAGGTGCTAAAGGCACCCAAAGTGTTATTTCTTGTTATTGAAGTTATTAGGCTTAAGTGGGCGTCGGCTCATACAGAAATTTAGTTTTCCTCGATTGTATATTGATCCCAATAACGTGATGTTCCCAAAATTGTGCGTTCTTTCCCAGCCGCTCGCGTCCCATTCTCACAAAGATTGAGCTTGCAGCGGTGAATAGTTCATTTACCCGGGCCAAAAAGACGGTTCTCTTTTCTTGGGAACTCACTGTATGAATTGTAGCTTTGTCCTCGGTGTACGACAACACCGGTTAACCGCTGTAAAGGAGCGATTTAATCTGTAAAACTAGAAATCTGGGCCGGCTTGTTAGAATCACCGCCTTATAGCTTAGTCTGTGTAAAAGAAAGCCTGCTAAGCCTGGGCCGCGCGAGCGCCTAAGATTCGACTTCACGTGCCAATCCGCTCGTATAAACTTCAACCGTATAGTTTCTTTCTTTTTAGCGGTTTTATTTGAGACGTTGATTCTAGAAAGCCGGCCCTGGAGGTTTCACACGCGTCGAGTGCAGTCAAGGGCAGCTGGAGAACGGCAGGACGCGTGTCTTCCGAAGTGCCGCTCTCCAGCATGCTATCTACGCCTTCCGCCGTGCTCGATGTGCACGAGGCACCGGAGCGTTGTTGATGGCAGGGTGTTCGCGCTGGAGGCAGACAGCTGAAGCTGCTTCCTGCAATTTTTACTTCGTCGGACGCTTTTCGTTTCCTATCATTCTGAGCCACGTGGGTTCCCTATCTGGTATAACGGGACTAAAAATCATTAACATTTCAACCTGGAATATGCGAGAAACAATACTTGAGTCAAAATAAGATTCTGTGACAATTACGCTTTTTTTTGTGAAGACATTCCAGCGGCGTGGAGAGATCAAAAAAATGTTTTAACGCATACCAGAAGCGCATTCAAGATGGCTACGCCCTTGTGGTAAAGGTGTATAGTATGAACATTAAATATTCAAAAAAGATGGACTGGAAAGTAAGACGAAAAGGTTAACCTGAACGGTTCCTCTTGGTTTGATACTCAATTAAAGGTGCTCAAGGTCTAAAGTAAGAACCCTTTTGTACACACTCCTCGTTGTGCTCGTTTGGGATCTTTACGAGCTCCTATAGGAATGCTGTGAAAGAGGCCAAAACGATTTTTTTAATGTAACCTTACCTTTCATGTTATCCAATAGCACCAAGCTGTTTTGGAGTGTTGTGAACGGCCCCAAAAATACTGTTCTCTCACTTACAGGGGATGACGGTGTAGATATTCCGAGCGAGCACTATGCATCTGTACTAAATGATATTTTTGTAAAAGCGTTTATGTTGACTCGGATTGCTCCACTTATCCTGTTTATAACTTCTTTCCAATGGACCCGCTTGTTTTTGATTATGACGGGGTTGTTAAACAAATCAATGATCTTAAAGTGTCCTGGTCGAGTGGTGTTGATAACATGAGCTCTAAATTTCTTAAATCTAAAAAAGTTACATTTCAGTTTTCCTTCTAAACATTTTCGAACAATCACTTGACCTTGGCATTTTTCCGGACGATTGGAAAATAGGAAAGGTGGTTCCGCTTCATAAATCAGGTAACAAACATAGTCCTCTTAATTATCGACCCATTTTCTCAACCAGCACGCCCTGTAAAATTTTAGAGCACATCATTTACTCTAACCTAGTTAGTTTCTTAGATTCTAATTCTTTTTTTCACCCTCGGAACATGGTTTTCGGAAATCCCTGTCATGTGAAACACAACTTCTAACTTTCACTACTGATCTCTTTTCCATTCTTGACCGTGACCTCAGGTTGACTGCGACTTTCTCGACTTTTGGAAAGCCTTTGATAAAGTATCTCACCAACTTCTGTTTCTTCAGCTTGACAAACTGAAGATTGATCCTAAAGTCTTGTCCTGGATTAAATGTTTCCTAACTAATCGATCACAGTTTGTTACTACCAATGAGGCAAATTCTTGCCTCTAGTGCCGTCACCTCCGGTGTTCCCCAGGGGTCCGTTTTGGGACCCCTTCTGTTTCTTATTTATATTAATGACTTAACAATGTGTGTATCATCCCATATTAGCTTATTCGCAGATGATTGTGTAATATATATATCGTGAAATTACTAACGAATCCAACGCGGCACTTCTTCAAGCTGATTTATGCGCAGTATCGGAATGGTGCAACTTATGGCAAATGACTCTGAATACTAACAAATGTAAAACTATGAGGGTGTCTCGTCGTAACACATCCCCATCACCAAACTCAATATGTAATATTCAGCTGGCATCTGTAACCTCTTTCAAGTATCTCGGTGTTCCCGTCACTTCTAACCTATCATGGAAAACTCATTCTGATCATATAATCGCTAACGCTAATTCAATGCTCAGATATTTGAAAATAAACTTTTCTTAACCCCTATGTCCCTAGAACTTCTCTTGTATAGGACTTTAATACGTTCAAAGTTGGAATATGCCGCAGCAATCTGGGATCCAGGTCACTCAACGCTTATAACAAACATCGAAGCCCTGCAAAATCGCGCCGCACGATTCATAGTCTGCAACTATCATCGCACAGCAAGTGTCTCATCTATAAAAACCATCCTAGCCCTGCCTCTTCTTTCCTCACGTCGGAAAATATCTCCTCTATGCTTGTATATAAAATCGATCATTCCAACACTTCACTGAAAAACAAACTATTCATTAGCCCCTCCTTCATTTCTCCCCGCATTGATCACAAACTTAAAGTTGGCATACCTCATTGCGAAACTTCAGCTTACATCAACTCTTTCATCCCTAGAACGTCATCTGAATGGAAAAACCTTCCCGCATCATTGGTAACTATTCCATCAATAGATTTATTTAGAAAAGCTCTAACTACTCAAGTTTGCTAGGATTATGCCGAACAAACATTTATAACCAAGTTGCCTTGTTTGAATTTTATGCAGAGCCAATATTTTATGTCCACCCTCTCTGTAATGCTATTGGACCCTGAGGGTATTGAAATAAATAAATAAATATATAAAAAACGGGCAGGGGCAGGAATGAAGCCCAAAAATGAATCCTGAATTTTGCAGCCCGCGCTTGCCCTCCTGTTCGTCCGAGCAATGGTGCTCCAAAACAATAAACCGCTCATTTCATTTTCTCGACTCCTTTCCCCGAAAGGAAACGAAACAAAAACTAAAAAAACGAGGCTTTTCCTATGCTTGAAATCTGAGCGCCTGACCCTTTGACTCACGGTCCTTTCTCGCCGAACCTGATCCTGGGTCACACTGCCCGTTATGCAGTTCGCAAAAGTTAGGACTCGGAAACATTTTATAATTCTCAGTTGCAGGATTGCTGGCTGGCACCAGCACAGCGGGTACGTCTGCCACACGCTACCTCCGCGTGCGTTCCACTACAGCACCCTCGAATCCCCGAGCCTAATTGTTACATCTCGTACCGGACGCCTTCTTTTTGTTTTAGGTTCGTTGAGCATGACGAACAAGAAGAGGCATGGCTTTAACGACATAACACGGTCCCTTATGCGAGCCCCCCCCCCTCCCACACACACACACATACACAAACGAAAAACAAAAAGGAATAAAAAGTGCCACTGGGGACATAACAAACGACGCTGAGTTAATTACCGCCGCTTGTTACTGGTTCGCGTCGAGCACAAATAACCGTCGCTCGCTCTCCGCGTGCGGGAGTACGCGGTCCGCTCGGAGGACGACGTGCATTCTGGCCTCGCTGACAAACGACATTGGCGAGACAAAAGCCAGGAGGGCACACCGCGCTCGGGGACGCTGCCGCCACCACGCTGTCTCGCTGCAGCCGCTCCCGTCCCACGCGGCCTCCCTCGGCAGTGCACTGGGTACTGCCACGCCGCCGGACATTGGATCACATATACTGTTCCGGTTCTTTCTGCTTTCTTTTCCTATGGCTCTTGCAACATGCCACTGTACCGGACGCGACCGGTATTGCGGCATCTCTCGCATGTCCGCCTGCGCCGTGGTATTTCAGTTTGTGCTCTCGCCGATTCGGGGGACATTCGGATGGTCTCGTCCTCAGAGTGGCGTGTGTGTCGCAAAGGGCGCCCTCAAGGGTTTCAGGGAACGGCAGCCAAAAAAAAGAAAGTGTGAGAGAGAGAAAGAAAGAAAGAAAGGGAAAATTGAAGCTAAAAGTTGTCTTTGGGATGTAACCGTGATGTATAGGCCATCCGATGGCGCATTAGGGGACGACGGAGGAGAAAAACTAGGAAAGCCCAAAAGCTGCGACGCGAGATGCATCTGAAACACTAAGCGTTCCTTCTACTTCAGACCCGTTCAGCCAATAGGGAGTTCTGGTAGATCGTTTCGATCACTCTGATAACGATACTCGATAATCTGCCGACGCCTGTGCGCATGCATCATATCGTTATCGGATATCGTTACAGGAGGTATCAGAACGATCAACCAAAACTCCCTAACAAAACATGCAACCACCTCCCCGCAAAAAAAAAAAAGAAAAGGTTGGACTTTTTTTGCGATCTAATGGGAATGGGCTGCAATGGCCTAATGACCTTATGGGAATGGGCCTTACTCATTGGCTAAGCTGATTCTACAGGAAGCCCAATTATTATAGCGTGTCGAATTAAAGGGTAAGTCCGGTGCATTTTCTCAATTTTAGGCTTATCACTATTGTTAGGGAAGGAATCGTCCCTAAATTAGGAGGTGTATTTTTTTTTCTCGATGCCTCGTGTAATTTTGTTGACATTTTTTCTCAAAGTTTTGTTTCGAGGGTGCACGGAGAAACCGAAATTACCGGCACGAGAATGATGGCCCTGGTGATCGGCTGCATGGCCATCGTGTGATCCAACACTCTTAAAAATGTCTGTGCGTCTACTTTCAGGCACACCACTCGGAGAGCCAATCACCGCAACTTACGAAGGCAGCTCAGTGAATGAAGATGCCGAAACATATGTTTAGACGAAAAAACGCAGTCTGAGTTGTGACATTAAGCAATGCAAGCGTGACGTTTTGCATTGCTTAATGTCACAACTGAGACTGCGTTTTTTGGTCTAAACATATGTTTCGGCATCGTCATTCGCTGAGCTGCCTCCGTAAGTTGCGGTGATTGGCTCTCCGAGTTTTGTGCGTGAAAGTAGACGCACAGATATTTTTAAGAGTGAAGGTTCGTACCGCGGAACCGCAAAACCTACGACTAGCCTAGTCGCAAGAGCAGTTTCGATAAGTCAGATAAGATGCTACAGCTGATTTACTGCTTTTGTTTGTAGATATCAGACATCATACATAATCATCATAATGTTGCCGGCCAAAAAGAAAATTTTTGACAAGAGGAACGCAGGCTTAGAGAGGGCTCAGAACGAGCCCCCACGTATGTACTTTTTGAGAAGAACTACACTCTTGATGCTGTGCAATACTTATTTCGCTTTCTTCTTCGTGGAAAACTTAATTCGTTTTCACCTTCTGAGCTCGGGCGTAATTGTTATTCATGTACATGTTCTAAACTGTATCTGTGAGCGTATAGAAAGTGTTTCATCTCCATGTTTAGGGACATAACAATCAATTAAGAGGCCTACAGTGGTCTACGCATGGTGCCATTAGCTAAGGAATGATGTAAGCTTGGCGCAAAGCGACATCGGTTGTTTTCCTTCTACTGCAAGGGACTCTAATGCACGTGCGCGAGCGCTTGTAAGCGTGGGGATGTTTGTGCGCGCGCGTGCGTGTATATGTGTGTGCGTGCGTGCGTGTGTGCGTGCGTGCGTGTGCGTGCATGTGTGTTACCTTAAAGATGTAAAATAGCTCCATGTACCCAAGACGGAGGAAAAATAGAAACAGACAGAACAACGAAGTCTCAAACGCAGCTCTAAAGTATATTCAACAAAAATCGTTTTATATACACGTCCATACCTCCTTGGCAGATTCAAAACACCTGCTTGCCCAAACCACACTGTGTACCCGAACCTTCCACCGATACGGAAAGACCGCACAAGACAGCCAAAACGCAAAAGAAAGAGCACGAAGAAAAGGCACAAAAGAATAAACCCAAGCCAAGTAAATCTCCCAACATTTGGCAAGGTCAAATATTGTAATTGGCAAGTGACCATTAGCAGATAGGCACAAATTCAGAAAACCTTTCGCTCGTATAAAGCGACAAAAAGGGTTCAACGATACAATTTCTAGAGATTATATTACGCGTAGTTTTTCTGAGTACACTCCTACTGCTTTCTTCCTATGCATGTAAGACATCAGTGCCCTCCCAATCTGGTTCACAGTTGATACATTCGTCTACATGTTTTGTGACTTCGGAATTTGGTGCATTACATTTCACCGCCCTTTTATGCTCTGAGGTGCGAGGCTTTAGGCGCTAGGATATTTTTGTAAAATACCTTTGCGCGCACCATCATTCGACAGTTGAGGTACCCCAAGAGTTTGCTTTTCGACTCCAAATAATTTTTTCTAATTTATCATTTATATCTCTATACATACAGGATATGTTTTAAGAGCGATTAGAAATCATTGAGCATGAACGACATGAATGAGGGAACCCTGGGATATATCCTAGTATATCAAATGCAGTGCACATGAAATTTGCTTCGCGAAGGCTTTAGAGATCATAAATTAAAATAAAATTGTGCGCGCTATTACATAATGAACGACATTCTTATTATGTGTATGAGATAAAAAGATGCAGAATATTTATTGTGTAATTTTGTAATTAAGCTTTTATGCGCATTTTAGTGGAGTTTTGTTTTAGTGTTGCTCTGTCTCGTCTCGTATATTAATGCTAATCTGCCGATTTTAGTATTTCACTATTGTCATTACGAAATAGGGTGGATATAGTAGATTTCTTTGGTGGACTATAGTAGAATTTAGTAGAACTGGTTGGTAGATAGGTCCTCTCACAGGCGGCAGTGCTTCTTGTACCTGACATTCCTTTCCGGCGATGCCAGTAAGAATTCCAGTAACGAAAGAAAGAAGCAAACAAAAAGTGCTCTCATGTTTTATTCCTTCAGGTGCTCGGGAAATTTGCGCCCGGTCAAAATTCCTGGAAACAAGGTGACCCAATTGTGGAGCGGCGCGGGACTTACAAAACCCGGATCGATCGTGGCGTGTGGCGTCTTCAGCCTCCACGGCTTCCAGTCGGACGACAAGAAAAAAAAAATTTCTTTCTCTTATCCGGAGCAGCGGTACGCGCTATAATTGACCTCCGTCAAGAATAGGAGAATCGAGAAAAAAATATCGCCAGTCACGGGTCGTCTTGCTCCGGTTGGAAAATAACATAAAAACGGAAGAAATTGAAGGGATGGAGCAAGAAGAAAACTAGGGGAAGGCGGCGGCGATGCCGTGACCAAACTCAGCTCTAGCATAACATAAAAGGCAAAATGTTTCCCTTTTTTCCACGCAATCGCCTCTCCCTGTTTTTCTCTCACACAGCAACTGCCACGGTAAAAAATATATATATATATATATATATTTAGCGTGTTTTTTTTTTCGCTTTTTTTTCTCCCAGCGCTATCCGAAATTCGAACATCTCCCCGAGATGGCCTTCCCAAAGAAAAGAAACTTGTTTTCTTCTCCTGCATACGATCTCTAAGCACTTCCAAGATTCAAGAGTGCTGCAACCTCATGTTCGTTCGTTTCCCTACACATACAGAAAAACAAAACAAACAAAAAATACACGGGAAATAAAGATGGCGTCGAATAAATCGGGCTCTTACGGCAACGGAATCGAAGCTCCACGATTCGTTTCCCTATAGGCAGCAGGGGGGAAAACAATCGCGCTCTGGAATTGATGGCGTCGGTCATTTATGTTTGCATTTCGCCGGCCGGTCACTTGTATAGAAAATAGTGACGCCTATCAGAGGCGTCTAGGTGAACGGAATAATGTAGCGACCTCTCGCAGGAGCTAGGGTCGAGTCTTTATTAGACATATTCTACAGTTTTCGTGAAACACGTTGAATAGTAAAAGACATTTTAGTCATAAATTGCGATTTGATGACATAAATGGACACGCTGTGGATACTTACGTTACAAAATTAACTTTTCCTTCGGACATAACGCAATAGTTACGTCGCGACACTTATTTGAGTAGCTCTGAAATATGCTTCTATTTCCGAATTAAAGTCTCAAAATAAAAAAAAATAAAAAAACAGATTTCGGAATCTCTTTTAAGTCGAAAATCAGTTCGAAGATGAAAACAACATGGAATATATTTCTTTTTTGTTTCATTTAGAAAGTTTACTTCTGACGTACTTATCGAATCCAAGCACTTAAACATTGTGATTTTTTAATATCAGTTTTTTTTTTCGCTTGTTGATGCACGCTTTTATTTCTCGATACAGCAGCATGTTTCAGAACCACGAGCTTTCGGCGATGTGTAGTTTGTTTTCGCGTTGAAGAAGACGCGAATTGTTCCTCCCTCGAACACCCTGTATTTTCTCCGTGTGCACTTCTGCCCCTTTAAGTAAAGCCTGGCTACGTGGGAAATTCACTGTTTATACACGAGGGAGTTGGCGGGTGGGAGTTATGACTCGCGTACTGCGCCTGCCCAGGAACCCAAAGAGCGAAGCATTTGCTCATGCCCACATTGGTGGTCTCCGACCATGAGCGACCACATAAGAGTCGGCACATAATATGTAAGACCCAGGTTTGTTCGCGTATCACCCGCAGACGTCATCGGGTTCATATTCTGCCTCGCGATACTCTCAGAACAGCGATGGTTTGCATTGCTTTAATATGCGCGGGTAATGAGAAGGGGATCGATATCGCGATTTGTTTCCTGTGCAGTTTCAGCGAGGGAAGGGTTAACCGACAACTTAACAAGCGCAGGGCTTGGTTTATTGTGTTCCTGATTCGCGACTGGTCCCCCGACGTTCCTGTCGGTTCATGCCGCCACCTGATTGGCTGAAGAGCTGGTAATTAGATGCGCAGGGCGAGTCTTGGGTAGTATCGGAATACTCGTATCGCGATACTGTAGCTTGTTACTTTTTTGGTAGCATTTAACTGTAACTCGATACATATTTTTTTAAAGTAACTGTAACGATAACTTAAATACATTTTTGAAAAAGTAACTAAAAAAATGAAAGACCTTTACAAATCTCTGTAATGCGAAATTAGAGCGCAGCTCTTGAGGAGAAGGAGGGGAGGGTATGCCCCACCTCCTCCTCTCCGTACCCTCTCCTCCTCCTCCTCCTCCTCCTCCACCTAAATTTAGCTGGAAAATTGGCGCCACGTGACCTCAAACATCAATTCAAGTTCCCCGCTAGATTTAGCGGGGAAAATGACGTCACATGACTTCATGTCACGTCACCTAAGAACAAATTCAGTTTCTCCGCTAGATTTAGCGGGAAATTTGACGTCACGTGACCCAAAACGGCAATTCAATTCCCCGCTAAATTTAGCGGGGTATTGAGTTGATGTTGAGGTCACGTGACGTCAATTTTACCGCTAAATTTCTCGCGGTTACGCCGACGCCGACGGCGACGGCAACACCGCGAAACAAGGAAACGGGCAGCTAAGAGCTGCGCTCTAAAAGTATCTGCAAATGATACATATACCTTTCGCGAAAAAAATTACCCTATTTTGTGAACAATTCAGCGGGTTCGACCATATGCGGAGGTTGGGCCCAACATTAGACGCGACAAAATAAAACAAGAACTCCGAACATTTTTCGCCTAAGCAAAGTGCCGAAGCAGATGCCAAACGTCTTTCTACTTCTGTTCTTCCTTTTTTTTTATTAGCGCGGAAAAGCGTTTTTAGCATTTGTTGTATTTTAAACTTTTCTGTGCTTGGTTCTCTCGCCCGTCTTCACCCTTTCCGAGCTCATCGAACTTCCTCGCCTCTTCAGCCACAGCGACAGAATCCACCTCGAGGGAACATCCGACGCGTAGACGCCTAAACGTTCTCCGACGTTGAGCGCAGCGGAAGCAGTGTAGCGCTGAACAGCGCCTGTTTCATTGTCCGGCGAGCAGGATTCTGATATCTGCGACCAATCAGGATCTTTGCGCGCTGCGCTACGCCGCGTTTGCTGAGCTCTACGTTGTTGTGCGCGTACACAATTGGCCTCTCTTTCCCCCTCAATCTCCAGTTACAACGCCTACACGAAGTATTATGGAGATTTAAATGGAAACTGAAGAGGTTTTCGAAGAAAACGAGTTAGAGGTGAATTCTAGCAGTATTTTTATCTCTTTGAATCTGAATATCACATTCGTTTTCCACGAAAATGTGTCTAAACGCGACAAACACGAGAAATATCCGACCAGACATTACGTCAAACGCAGATCTTTCGGCCGCCAAGCGCGTGTCGCTCGTATGGGTAGCGACGTGCAATTGCAAGCTCGCCAGGTATATTCCCCCGCTCTGACACCAGTCGTGCCGTACTTTTTTTCACTTTTTTTGTAAATAGCAAGAGTGCGCGTCATAGCTTTGATAAGCGCTGAAGATGCGCGAGATCGGAGATTCCGAAATCTCCTTTTATGACGTCACGCTCCGGGAAGGAGGGGCTTCAGCGGTACTTTGAAAATTATTTTCTGTAGCCTCGGTGCACCAAATTGCAAAAATAATCTCGATATTCGTGATCCTGGATGTCAAATGAAGACGATTTAAGTGTTTTTACTCAAATACAAAATCGCTTCAGCTTCCCTTTAAAGAAATGCTGAACCAAAATTTGGAGGTCACAAAACGAGACTTGAGCGATAGGCGGGACGCTGCAAAACCACAAAACATCACTCATACTGCGATATCTCTAACGGTTGGCTGTATTTTTAGAAAAGAAGTACGCGATGGAACACGGCCGACGAGACATGTCACGTCACGATTTTCATTCCCTCTCCTCTTCGCTTCGTCCCCTCAAGCAGCTGAACAGAAGCGAGGAGGAGAGAAGCGAGGCCGCTTCCCCTCATTCTCAACTGTTCCGGAGGATCGTGGCGTCACAGTTCTCGCTTGATAGCGCCCTCATTTTCCAAAAAATACTGCCATCCGTTTGAGATATTGATCTGGGAGTGATGTTTGGAGTTCGTTCAACGCTTCTATGGCCTTGTTTTGCGAAATCCAAATTTCGGGTCAGCATTCCTTTGACGGTGAACTGGTCAACGCGGAACGAGAGCCTCTGTCGTCGGTAGCACAGCAGTCGCGGCATCGGTACCACAGCCATCAGGGCACGATACCGTTCCACCAGTTGACTTGCTAGCTTAAGGTTCACGAATATACGCCATTTTCGAAATGCCATGAAGCAACACTGGGTGCCGCCATATTTCTGACATCACTTCCTGAGCGAAGCGTGAGATTCGATCCGAGTTTACGCCGAGCTCTGACTCAGTACTCCGAGTCGAGTAGATTTGGACCCGAGCGCGCCCGAAACGCTGACGCAGCACTTGATACCCATGCGGGCTCAAAGTGCGTGCCCAAAATATGGCGGCTCGGATAATCGACGCAACAGCTACTGGAGGAGGCACAGTTTTGAAAAGGGCCAACATACTCTTTTCAATGTTCAGTGCCATCTGATAACTCATAAGGTAGTTTCACTTTCGGACAAACCAACGGCGGTCATAAAAATGTATAACAACAGGCATATCGGTCAGATAATATATGGTTCTCCAATCACTTCTTAATTCTTTCTTCGTGTGTCTCAGTTCCGACAGTGTGAACATAAGAACTGACCAGTACCAAAGCTGCGACCGATAAACCCCTCGATTAAATTTCCGTCATCAAAAGGTTTTAGAGCCATACTTGTGCTAACAAGTTGATTGGACCACACTCAAAATAAACACTTGCGCAGCCGTTGTATCTAATTCGTGCGTCGCGTTGTACCGACGACTCGGATATGCGTGCCTGATTGTTGTTGTCGATGTTTCCAAAGTAGTTCGCTTGGTAGTATCGCCCATTTCTTCCTTCATCTTCCTCAAGAAGACCGCCATTAGTTCGGCACAGATGCCACACACTTATATGAGGATATTGATCAAAGTTGCCAGGCAGAGTGTCTAAAAGAATCTATTGCGTTCCGAGTTCACCAAAAAGTAATATACTAAAGGTGCAGATGCTTCCGACAGATGAAACGCGATTTTATTCTCGCGTATTCCGATTCGTCTTATATTTACTATTTTAATGAAGCTCCGCCATTCTTCGCGCAGCCTTTGAAAGGATGTTACCACAATACTTTCTTCCCGCGCATTCACCGAGACAGACAGCGGGAGAGAACAAAGTCGTTTGATCCCAGCGCAACCGCAAGCACGCACCTCGTGCGGCGTGATGGCGGGGCAAACACCCACGGAGGACGGAGCCGCGCGGGATTCTGCGATCGCTCACCGGAAATCGCACATGTGCCCTCCTTCGAGGAAATCCCCGCGCGGCAAACCCTCACCCGTGCCTCGATTCCGTTGAGCATGCACTGTGTGCAGCTAGGACCCGGAAAAATGCTTGCCAGTACGGTCGCCCAGCCTGAATGCACGATGCATTGTTTTTCTGATTTGTTTTCTCCAATTCTGTGATCCTGGAAACGGCTCGATGAAACCGGTGTTGAACACGTTCCTCAAAAAAAGAAACGAAAGCTCGTTTCTCGTTCCTTCTGATATTTGGAACGCGTTCCCGTTACAAGTTCCATATCTAGAAAAGGAACTCGTTCCAGTTACAGTTAAAAAAATTGAACGTATCGTTAAATATACGTTACATTTGTATTTTGCTGATTACCACATTTTGTTGAATCAAGCCAAGTTTTAATCTTTTTATCTGTCCAATGAAATGGCAACGTAAGAATTTGAATGCCGTGATGCAGGTGCACCAGGAGAAGAAAACAAGCGGAAGCAGAGTTTCATTTCATTATATATTCACCATTAGAAATCGAAGCTCTTAACCATATTCATGTTTGTGGTGGGCGATTCAGACGAGCCAAGTGTACTGTGAACCCACATTGCACAAGCGTTTTACAACCCTCACACGTTTCAATCTAGCAAAGTCCCTTGTTCGAACTTAACAACAGTTGCTTCACTATGTTGCTGTCTGCAAGACGAGGAAGTGAAGAAGAGGGTAGGGCTTTTGGGAGGTCAGTCTTGAAAACTACAAGTCCTTGTTCGTGAAGGTTGGATTCGTTGTTCAGTTTGAAGGTGGGGGAGAAGGGGAGGAGGAATGACGTTAAATTTTTGTGAATTTTTTAAGTGACCAATGTTTGGGATGGAAGGGTGCGTTCGATATCTGGTAACCTGTTCTTTGGTTGTAACTGGAGGTGTCTTTGTGGAAGTTCGGTGGTAGCTGTTGTCGGCCTTTCTAGGTGTTTGAGGGTTCGTGGAGGCAAAAAAGTAACTGAGTTTGAAACGTCCCTCTTTCTGTGCCTTTCCCTTTGACTAAAGGTTTTGCTTTTTGTATCGCAGCCTCGGGCCTGAAATAAGAATCAATGTCCACTAGCTTTCCTGTACCCAACTGTTAACAAACGAGGACCACACAAAATAAACCCTCAGATAAGTAATCAAAAAGTTAACGATATCCTGCTCCTCGTAAAGATATTGTTTTTATACTTTTAAAATTTCACTCTTTGGAATAAAATAAAAATTACGCCACTAGACAAAAAAAAAAGGAACGCCGTCCCTTTTTCCGTTCCAGTAATAATGTAACGAGTTTCCGTTCCCGTTCCACCGCTGTAAAATGGAACGACGGTGTTCCTTCGTTCCTCCTAAAAGGAACGCTTTCCAGGAACGCCGTTCGTTTGAGCGCCGTTCCGTACAACACTGGATGAAACGAGGGTGTACTACCTTGAGCCGGAAGAGATGACGTTCGAGACGGGAAGCAGATGTATACCAATGTTTACAAAACCATAACCCGATGTTTTAAAAAGGAACCTCGTGGGAGCCTCGGAGAGGCATCTTTCGTTTCGCTAAAGCCGCGGCCAAACTGCCAATACATTGTACAAAAGACAGTCTGCAGACAGTTCCTGATGCGTGTTTCTTCCTTGTATGACGGTCCTGTTACATGGGAAATAAAAAACCGCCTGCAGAGATGTTCATAGTATATGCATGAAGCAACCATGCTTCGAAAATGCTTCAGGCGTTTCCGCAGATAATGTTGCCATCATGGCCGTGTTCCAAAATTTACTCGATCTTACTCCAGGGTAAAGGTTTTCTACCTTGGCGTTCCAAAACTTCTTTTTCTTTTCCAATCTGTGTTGTCACGTGACACGACCTGCCGGAGTGACTCGGATTCCTTTGGGTAAGATTTGGAACACAGCCCATGTCTGCAGTGAACATCGTGTCTTTCGTGTGAGATATGAGCAGGGTGACTTCGGTTTAAGAGAATGCGGAGCGCAAGTTCGTCTGCTCCTTGCGCAGGGATTGCACTGTCGTCAGAACGCGCCGAGCTCTGATTGGCTCTCACGGAGGGATAGTGGGTAGACCTCAATGCTAGATGCCTTGAGGTCTACCCACTATCCTTCCCATCGGAGGCAATCAGAGATCAGCATTCTGACGTCATCGCAACAGCTGATCAAGAAGCAGACAAACTTCCGCTCCACATTGGCTTTTCAGAATGCACCTAAAAAAACGCCAAACTCAAGAAAAAAACTTTTTTTTTAAGTCTTTGAACTTTAAAAGTGCCCGCTCGCACTTCAACGAGTACTATAGTAGATGAGCATTGGTCTCAGATTATTATCTACTCGATCGCGTCTGTATTAATGCACGCTATAGCGCTAAAACTATCAACACGTTGTATCCTCAATATCTGGCCATTGTATCGCAATTGTTCGCTTTACACGGATTGAGGTCGACCTGCTAAGTGCCATCGAAAAGTTTTATTTCGATTCTTTAAATTATATGCTCAAAACAGTTGTAGGACGCTTAAGATTCGCCTTCAGGAATGGAACTCGATAGCGAATCATATAAACATACAAACTCCCGCTCGTTCCCAAGCAGTGGCCGAGTCGGTCGTGGGCTCGAATGCCACCTAAATTTTTTCAAATTTTTTTAAGGCAAATGAATTCCTTTATAAAGTAAAATCATTTTAGACATGCGGCGACCTTTAATTCGTATTACATATTATGTTCTTTAATAACTTAATTCCCCATATGACGTCACGTTTCACGGGAGAGTTGTGGTTTGTTCGAAATTTCCGCCCGAGCGGGTGTGGCTGTGACGTCATGAACCTATCGACCAATCCCGGATTTTAGCGTACGCCACCGACGCCGGCTTTACTGCCAGCGACATCAGCTCCTTAACGGTTTGGCTTAAAAAGAAAGATAAAAGAAGATTAGAGGCATCAAGTTGACGAGCGGTGATAAGGATGCTCTGATGTCATCGTGATAACACACCGATCTACTTCTTTCCTTTCCACTGTTATCACAAGTCACGTGACCTGTTGACTTGTACATATTCACGGCTGCTGGAATAAACGGGAGACTTCTTGGTGACCCACAGCTGCGTGACTGACAGATACGAAACGAATCGAAATCTATCGCGTCCCTCCCTCAAAAAACGGATTTTATCAATCCAGCAGCGTTTGAGTCAATTGTAGAGGTTGCGCTGCTTTCAGGAGCACCATCAATTACTTTCGGTATCAATTTGTCTTTTGCAGGAAGTAGAATACATAAGAAATATAAATATATAAAACATAGTCGATTTCAAATACCTCAACATAATCAGTGACTCCGAGATGGAAAGCGAAAGCCGACTCTAAGAAGCTAGAAAGGTTCAAAGAAGAAGGAAAGACTTTGGCTTCCCCTTATTCTCAAGCTTTTTCGCGTATGTTTGAGTGTGTGTGTGTGTGTCTGTGTTTAAGTGTTTGTGCGCATGTGTGTGTGTGTTTCGTGCGTGTGCGTGAGAAAGAAAAGTAGATTCGACTTGGTGCTTTCTGGCCAGACGAGGAAGCCGCCAAAGACCGGGAGCCCGGAAGATTGGGGTCACTCTCCACGGAACATTAACACTAATGGCGGCTAATCCAGTTATCCGTCTGCAACGCCTCCCCCACGGGGCCCTTGGCGTCTCGGGGATTCGCGGCCGTCTGCTCGGTGCGTTTCCCTTCACGCCGACAAAAGCTCTATCGAATCCGGCAACGGCAGTCTTAGCGCTGCCAGCTTCGATTAGACGGGCGGCCTTGCTTATTCCGTGATTTGTTCCATTGCCTTTCCGCCTCTAAAGAAGAGCGTGAGCGGAATAAGGCGACAGCCTCTGTTTACTTATTGTTTATATTCTTTAGGTGGTGCAGCGATTACAGCGAAGCTCTCTTTGCCAAGTCGGAGTTACTATGGGCATCAACCAGGTGACAATTTCTCTAAAAACTGTTTTCTCCTCACTCGTAGTCGTGGCACACGGAGTAATTTCATCAGATCCTAAAATCAATGCAGTTACAACGGTGCATTATGCAAGCGTCTCCCTTTAGAATATAAAGACCGACGGGACTTCTTGAATCTGAGCTTTCGTTTTAAAAAAATTATGAAACCAATGGAGATGCTCCAAATAAGCGTGCTTGTTCAGATGATTGAATCGCGCACAGCTCTTGATATAGTCGAGAAATGTCCTCCAATTTTGTTAAATTTAAATAAATTTTACACATATTTTCATTTGAAAAAAAAAAGAAACACTTGAATTATTCCATTCAGAGTTTAGAATATACTAAAAGAAGTCCAAAAAGAATTTTCGATACAAGAAAACCAATTTGACTGCGATCTGTGTTTCTTTCGAGTACATGAATGTGGCATGGAATCGCAACATTTGTTCGGAAGTTATGTGAACCAAACATATCCTAGATAAACTTCCTCTATACTGGAAAAGAAGCGAGAAGCTTTGGTCACGCCGCCGAGCTCAGCGGTAGACCGGTGTAGAAGGATCCAGCAGATTTGGCCGTGCATGGTCGCTGGCTGTGCCAGCTACGCAGGGTTCGCTTTCCGTCGGGCAGATCCGGACTTGTTTAGATGCTCGTGCTAGTTTTGTTGAGTTGTTATCGTTTGCCGGGTTCGTTTACCTTTCGTAGCTTTTCGGCGATACCAGTGTACCTAGGTTCGACATTTACATCTACGTTTCAAAAGGTCGCCGACGTATATGCGTCTGATTTGGAGAGGGGGGGGGGAGCAATTGCTTTCAGGAATCATATGTCAATACATCACTTCCGTGACCTTTTCAAAGGGTGACGGGAGTGACCGCGTGGGTTTCTTGGAACATTCGGCGTAGAACGTTCGGCGCATAGAACATTCGTACTTCGATCAGACGACAAAATTCTCGAACTTACGAGAACACTAAATTGAAAGAATAAATAAAATACGCGTCGCTCCCAGGGATCGAACCCGGGCCTCCGCACGAGAGCCAAGCACGGTAAACACTCGGACACGCACGCGTCTTGGCGCGTGGCAATATTTCAGATTAGTCTAGTATGAGGCTTTTAATAATTTATTTTTGTGTACTGTCTCTTTTTTGTTAGAACTAGGCTAGTGCGACCGTTTTCATAATTTATTTATATGTCTTGCCTGTTAAAATTGTGTAGTGTGATGCCTTTTAATAATTTTTCATCTATCGTTTCTGTTGTTGCAAAAATTGTATCTGAACATGTGTATATGTGCTTACATTCACTGCTGTCTGGCTAGGGTAGTCTATGGTAATTTGAAAATAAATACATGCCACATATTTTAATCTCAAGGGTTGGTTACTTTATTTCTGCAATATTATTTTCCTACTCTGGTAATAAACAAAGCCTGAGTTGGATATTTTAACTCTAACTTAGTAAATATAAAGAAGGCAATACTTCCAAACGTTGATGTCAACACAGTTATTACAGATCTATGTCATACATCATATGAATTGTATGTCATGACTTGCTCTGTATTTTTTAACATATATTGGCTCGTGCAGCTTAGGTCTATTTGTGGCAAATAACTAAAAAATTTGCTCAGCCTAAAAAGAAAAAAAAAAGCTTGGGTGAAGCCAAGACGTCAAACGAAGGACCCTAGTTTGTAACGGTATTTATGGTCAACAGAAGGGTTTACGGATCGGATTGCAACGACACAAACCGCCTCCACCCCCCCCCACCCCCAAACAATAAAAAAGAAAAGAAAAAGACTAAAGGAAAAGAAAAAAGGCTTTCTGACGCATTCACAGCCCACAAACCCCTGAAAAGCCTGCAAAAAAAAAAGAAATATAATTTATTTACTGACTTACGACGACGGTAGGTTACAACTCTTGTGAGAATCACTTCATACTCCTTAATACTGCGAGCTCTATCCGAAGGTTGAAAACGCTGCCGGCACGTTTAATTCATTTTTTCTTAGTGCTTCACACTTGCTTGGCACTACGCACTATGAAAATATATCAGCATCTCGCACTTCCAAATACGCAACGCGAACGATTGTACTCTGTAAAAGCACGGAGATGATACGGCCGTCGTCTGCTAGCTCTACTTGTTGGTACCCCCTAGGTGTCGCGAGCGTCGCCAAGAAGAGAGAAAAGGAGAAAAGTAAAGACTCAGGAGAGATGTCGCTACCTTTCCGCAGAGAGGTGCCTTAATCCTACAGTACCAACTGTGAAACCACCATAAATCAATATACACAAATTGTTAAATATGCAGCATGAGATAAACCAGCCAATATCCAAACCCAGCAATAAATCCGAGGCTGATTACTCCTCAAACGAGAAGATGATCACAAAAAACGCTGACTCTTACGAAGTCGGTCCATGGCCGGAAACGGTCGGGGAGATACACTGCTGCGTCAGGTCGAGCTCAGGCCACACGCTATAGCACAGACGGCGTAATCACCGATGCGAATCCTTTATCCTCTACGGGTCCTTTGAAAAGAAAAACGTTAACTACGCAAGCCGTCTTAACAATGCACACGACGTTGCAACACCGCAAGCAGCTCCGAACAGCCCCGAAATTCTTTGGTACACAGCGCCTTCTGGCAATATCAACAAAGTCGCCAGTCAAAAAAAAAAAGCATTCACAGAATATGCTGGGAACTAAGTTTTTCACCCAACCGCTATGGATGTGATGCGGAGTTATAGTCATAAACGTTACACGAGCTCCTCCATCAAGCGGTGTCTAACAGTCATTGCGATCATCAATGTAAAACTTCGGTAGGATGTTTATGTAGCTGACAGCGAATATTTGCTTCATTTTCATCACACGGACATATATGTGCCTGAACTATTGCAATGATGATCCGTTAAACCGCCAGAATTGCGTGATCGGCGCTCAGGGTGCGCAACGCCCAGAAATGAATACCCACGCGGATATTTATAGACTGCATGCAAGATCGCGTCATTTTAGATTGTAACTTTGTAACATCATCCACTATTCAAAGAGAAGTCCTCGAGTGATTTAGGGTGTGTTGGAACAGCTCTTCCACGCAGGCACGCCTAAAAATACAAATTACGACTTGTTATTTCGAGACATAGAAGCACCCTTGGAGAAAGACCGTAAACAACCGGACCGTTCGCAAGATACGCACAAGTCAGACGGCCGTGGTTTGGATAGATCAGAAATATATATTTAAAAAAGGGGCCTCGCTTCCGCGTCGAAAAGTGAGTCTGCGGTGTTCAAAATAGTGAAATGAGTCATCCTCGCCCGTAAACAAACGTACCCCCTAACCTCCAGCGTGCATAACAAAACTTACCAACCCGGTCAAAAAAAAAAAAAACGCCGAAACAAGGGCGCATCTTTCCTTACTTCATTTAACAAAGCTAAACAACCCGGTAAAAAAAAAAACCACCGAAACAAGGGCGCAACTCTCCTTACTTTATTTTCTTCGTTTAAAACAAAGAAACAATGTATAAAACGAAGGTCGCCGTGAAGAGCTAATAAAGCCTGAGAGAGGCAGTTCGATTCGAAACTGCAGCTTACAAACGTATAATATATATGTTTTTTCTTATCCTAAGAGTTGCTATGCTTCGGACACGGGGTTGACTCCCGAAAACCAAGAGCTGCAAAAGCAAGCGGAAACCCAGAGTTCCCAGCGTTTTTCTCCCAAAAATGTCGGGAAGGGAAAGGCCAATGAAGAGAACGGAAAAGAGCCAAGAGAAGGAATGGTCGAAGTGAAACGTGGCAACAAAGTGTCCTGTGTAAACACAGTCGTGCCCAACTCCTCCTCCCCGCACGCTGCGCCGTAAACAAGAGATATAGGAGTCTGCAGGAAGCCGGGTTGCTCTGGAAGCAATAATAATGGAGTTGTGTATCTTTTTCTGCGTAGGCTATATGTCGGCAGGGAGGTGGAGAGGAACAATCAAAAACGCATCACTCGCCTGACCAGCGTTTTTCTTTTATGTCTTGTACCGAAGGCACTGTAAACTTTACGAACCCCAGAGCCACTAAACAAGATATATGATTCAAAGTAAAGTAGCGTTCACAATTTTGATGAGTGGATACAGTGTTGCCAGTTGTCACAAATCCCTCGCGGACCTGCCTAACACGAAGCGCTTTGTCGTGTATATTAGTTGTCACATCAAAAAAAATAAAATTTGCGTATTATTTAAGCGCAGCACGAAGTATAGTTCTTACAAGATTTGGTTGTCAGAGAACGAAACTATGCTTTCGGCGTCTGGAAAGTGAACGTCTTGATAAAAATAACGGCAAGCAAATCTAAAATTTTACCACGTATATCTTAATTCACCACACAAAGGAGTAACCCTTAGCAAAAAAGGGTATACTTTGTCCCACACACAAAATACATTTCGAATGTAAAAGTACTTGTTGTTAGGCTAGTTGATGGTGACTGTTTTGAACCATGGTTAAAAGCTCTAAAAAGAACGCAACCGCCCGTGTTTGTCTTCTCTTTTCTGTTTCTCTTTTACGCTTTTAATCGTGGTTCAAAACAATATTTTGAGTACGTCAGAAGTACATTTAAGATATACTGCTTATTACATTAAATGTATACCAGAAATATGCATGCATATTTTTGATGTACATACCTAAAAGTATGCCATTAAGAGGATTACTTATTTTGCATATATCCCAAACTATGACAAAAATATGGACACTTTTTCCATGTATTTCAAAATAAACCAGTTAAATGGAAAGATACTTTCCATCTATTTAAAAGTACGCGATAAACATGTGTAGAACATCTTTAATATACTAGCTTTTTTTATGAATATATGTGAACGATCTATTTTAATGCATAAGGGATGTATTTACATATTTATTTTTAGTGTATTTAGAACGAGTTCAAAGTGTACAAACGTCAAATATACAGGAGACGTACTACTGAAAAGGTATTATTATAATCTTCTTAAAATAGTGCTTCTAGTACTAGTAAAACAGTAAAACTTGTGACCATCCAACCCAAAAGGCAGAGCTCTCTATACTAAGAGAGTTCGGCCGATGGGCGAAGGTTGTCGCCCGCTAGAAGAAGCGGACTTTGCAATGCCACAATGTGGAAGTTTTTTGTTGTTTCCCACTCCACTCTCCTTGCGCTAGTTCAAATTGGCGATAAGAAGTTGTTTTATAAACACAAGCTCGTGTACTCGGACATTTTTTTATGCTTGAAATTTGTCACTGTGTCCAAGCTCCATTCATCTTTTATATATCTCCAAACGCATACTTCATATATATATATATATATATATATATATATATATATATATATATATATATATATATATATATATATATATATATATATATATATATATATATATATATATGAATATATATCGAATAATATGCGTAAACTATAACAACCATCTCAAGTGCGTTTTTCTGTCGCTATATATATATAATTATGCTTTCTCAAACAAAAAGGAATCTGGCAATCGTGCGCACGGGTTCACAGCGCCTCTCTTATATGGCGCCCGTCGCAGCTCTAGATTTTGGCGTTGGTCAGTTTTAGGGCATATAATATTCAAACTAATGAAAGTTCATTTTCGACAAACGAGAAATGAATTCCATATCATATAATTTTAAGAGATTGTATCTGATAAGTAAGCTTGAGCGGTTGATCGTGTATAGTACAGCAGCAGAGACGCTTACACTAACGAGCACTTTCATTACGATGGCGCGTCACCTCATGCCTGGCGTGCCTAATTGAGGTGGTTATAAATTCGATGCCACTATATGGTGGAGGCCATATGCCAGTTGGACTGTTGCCCAGCGCTACCCACCCTGGGGATTTTTCCCAAGATATAGTGATTTTGTAGATCGTTTAGAAGAAAGAGAAATTTGCTCAAATCTATACTTTTTTCAGTGAAGGTGTTATTTTCCTTGAAATATTTGTGCAAAAGACAAATCGTTTTCTTTTTACAAACGACAAAAAATATATTTTTAGAGCTGTGGGTATTTATACAGAGATCTTAAAGGAATTCTTGGAACAGCATGCATGGTCCCATGCTGGCGTACACATGCTTCCTGTCTGTAGAAAATGTTAAAGGAACCAAAGTCAGGTGTTGGCAAGGTGCTGAAGATGGCATTAATACGGTTGACAGAGAACAGAGGTTGCTCCGTAGCAAAGATCTGAACCTACCTGCTGAAGCAAGTGTGGAACGCTTCTGGAAACACGTGAAAGATACCGAACAAGGCGACTGCAGTCCGATGTTTCAATGCTCAGCAAGTTTGTGAGCAAGCATCTTTGCTTGCAACATTTTACTGCGACAGTTGAAAGAGTGCTCTCCCAGATTAGCTTTATAAAACCAAAAGGAGGAACAGTTTGGCAACCTAAACCCTAGAGGTTTTCCCACACGTCAAACGAGCTCTAGGCTGAGCAAACTTATGAATTTGCAGTGCACCAAAAGCCACCCTGATCTCATGAAAAATGACATGAACAGAGTGTAAACACGCATTCATGTGCTCGACACTGAGTAGATGTGTAAACATTGTCAATCTTTTTCCCCTGCGTTTTATTTAGAAGCTCTGGCAGAACACTCTGCGTACTTTTTCTTTGTATGGACTATTTTTGTTTTTCATATTGAAATGTCAGTTAAAGTAGGATTTTGCTTTAATCGGTATGACTTATTTAAGTTCTTGGTGCAATAAACAATACCTTTGAAAGCTCTCTATAGTTCGTTCCGAGTCATTTTCGGTTATCCAGTACTTGCATAATTATTGTCTACGTTAGTCATTTAAAATGCCCGAGTAAAAAACTTCAAAAATTTAAATGGTCACTGTATTGCCGTAATCTATTCTTTAGCTAAAACATAACTATATTCTCAATATTTCCGCGGACAATGGCATTTTCCAGAAATCTAGTGAAATCTCGGGATTTTCGGATAACATTTGGGGAAGAAGTGACCTCGGAGTTTGGCAGCACTGCGGTTGCTTGACTTCCAGCTGTGGCATGTTAAAAGAGTACCAAACCCCTTAAGTATAAAGGGCTCTGCCAAAAGGTTGTCTGTGCATAGTCCGCTATATTTTCAAATTATCGTACTTAAGAGCAGACTTTTGACTTTCTACCCTCTTCTTTTGGCCCACTAAACGATATGCGATAAGTAAAATCCGAATCTAAAATCCTTTTTCTCAACCTAAATTTCATTTCATGGTCCCTTTAACGTGCATCCAAGCGGCAAGCATATCGCGGTTGCCGCAAAAACCCCTTCTTCATCTCGAAAGTCAGATCTGTTTTTAATCACTCTGTTGAACTCTTTATTCTGGGGTTGCTTATATTTTTTCTCTTAAAACAAACATAAAAAGATGGTATATTTATGAGTTAACAGTCGTTGTAACAAGAACATGCTGAGCGTGCCTGATTCGACTTTGCGAAGGCAATCGCACTAAACATATAGGCTAAATGGCATTTACAGTTCTTGTCTGGTACGGCGAACCTGAATGTCATTTACGTAAATGCAATCTACGTAAATGACAGTTCAGGTGCTCGACCGACAGGGGTATAAGCTAACCTTGAGAGCATGGCACAAAAAGGCAACACGACGTATAATATACCACATAAACGGGTAATTTTGTAACGCTCTGCGAAAGGCCCAACTTAGTCTAGATTACGCTTTTTGGCAGGAGCAACTTCGTGAAAACGTAACACGTAAAACCGAGATGCCGAAGAGTTACAAAAATTACGCCATGGTTCATGTAACGGCGTTATTCAGGTGACATGATGACGTCCTTTGGGTTTTATAGTGTAGCCGCTGCAAAACATGCTTCCTCGCGGATGGCGCCTTCCTGTACCATTGCTGGAGTAAGCTATCATGTGATCATAGGTACAACCAAAGAAAGTTCTGGTGGGAGGTCGCAGTATGAGTCCTCTTCGTTCTCTTGAGTCCCGAAAATGCATCCAACATTAAGGTTCCCGCGCGGTTTTTCCCTTATTTGTGATAAGAGTTCCGTGTTTTCCGAGTTTTATTTTACTTCAAAATCGGTCGTGTATTTTCAAGGTTTATTTTTTCCAACAGATTCGATGTTCTTCGGTGCCAATTTTCGGGGTCAGAAACACAATCAGCGTTCATCGGGACATGTTTAAAAAACTAAGACACAGGAATGGGATTTTCCGCACTTTACAGAACATCGGCTATGATCTGTATACATAGGGAATGTATTTGTGCCGTAAAGAAATAAAAGTGGGATAGCGGATGTGGTTCCGAAGTATAAAGCAGCCTCACGGACAGTTCAGTGGAAGCCTATTTTATCTATTTAAGGTTAACATTAAAATGAAACTCTAAACACAAATCTTCATCCCGCGTAGATACGATCTTTTCTCAGTCAAAGACAAATCTATGTCGGGGCTTTTCAGTTTTTACCAATTTTGATAAAACCCTCTCGGGGTTTAATTTTCAGGATTTATGGGTATTAACCAAAAACATGAAACACTACTTATAAATTCAAATTTTCGCTCGGCTGCCGTTTTGCCTTTATGGACCAAGACGCGGAACTGACGTTATGCCGCTACCGTGACGCTGATGTTGGCAGTCACTGCGCATGCTACCCCTATAAAAATGATCTTTGACTTTTTATTGAAAACGTGTTGACTTCTTGTTGACTCTGATTACTTTCTTTTGACTTTGACCTTCCTGTTGACATGGTCAACAAAAGTTTGTTGATTTTGCGTTTAAACTTTTCTGATGATTCTCTTCAGATGGAGTCAAAAGAAAAGCTGTTGACTTTCTATTTACTTTACGTTGATTTTTTTCTGCTGAGTTTCTATTGACAGTGTCATCAAAATGACTTCAGACGTTCTGTTTACTTCTTGTTTTAAATGTTCAGTTGATTCTCTGTAGCCAGTGTCAATAAAAAGGTAAAGACTTTCTGTTCACTTTCTATTGAACATAGTACACCTCGACTATATGTCAAAAGTTACTAAGTTTCTCAATAGTCTCTGACAAGGTAAGAACGGTAGGGAACACTTTCAGTTGTCCCACCTTCAGCGTGAGCCTACTACCCTTGACAACGCTTCGGCGTTCGTGCACCTCGAGCGCGCGCGTGCAGTCAAAGCACGACGGAAGGCATGGGGCGCGTGCTCAAGGCCAGGCATTCGGCAGACACGCCCTGCCGTTCTCACTTTGTAAGTGACTATAGTGACTTTTATGACCATATTAAACTAGTCAACTAGTAAAGGAAAGCAAAATAACTTTTTCCAAACTGGAGAAACTGCCTTGAGTCGCTTCGTCCTGAGTGGTGATATGCAGAGAAGCGAGAACATCTCTTATATAAGCCGTTTTTGTGAATGTTGTTTTAGCGACTGCGGCGAATTATTATTAGTTGAACCAATTATTATTAGTTTTAAGAGACATCGTCCACGAAATTCGAAACACTCTTTTCCCTATGGTAGACTCCCCAGAAGGAGATCGGATATTTCGAACATTCCCTTCAATATGTAGGCTATATAAGGCTCTGGAGCAGTCAAGGTGGCTGTGATTTAGGTGTTCAATGCTTCATGGTGTTTGTGTTTGTTTCTAATGTGTAGTTTTGGGGTGTCTGTAGTGTTTCCAAATCCACACAGGAACAACATTTCCTAACAAAATAAAAAAAATCGCGTGTTTAATTTTTTTACGTTATTTTGCTGCAGCTAATTTGGAGCAGAGTGGAAAGCTGTAGTAAGCTTCCAAAACTTTGTCGAATGAATGGCTACCTGTAAATATTTTTTTTCTTTTTAGACGGCCGTAGTTTTTTAATTGAAAAGCTGTAGCCTTTCATTCGAAATGCTACAGAAAACGCATCTTGGAGGCGACAAAGTATGTTGACTTTTTTGTTAGAAAGTGGGCCAATATTCAAAAGAAACTCAACAGAAAAGCTAGAGAAAGTCATATGAAAAACTATTGCCATTTATAACCTCTGATGACTTCTTTCAACAGACTTTCAACAGAAAAGCACCACAGTGTTTTTGTAATTAAGGGTCACATGCTTCATCTAAGGCGAACCTGGCTACTGCGCACGCGCAATGCCCACACGGGGCAAATGCGGGCATGTTTAAAAAAGCGTGTTTGTGTATATCACACACGGTACGTCTCGCGCTCCACCACGCTTTACCATGCGCTCTAAATCTTTCCGAAAATTAACTGATTTACTCTTTTTTGACGACGCTCAGCAGGTTTCTGATAAGAATCATAGATTATTTTTAATAATAAAGAAGATAATTATGTAAAACCGATTAAGCCTTCATAAATTGTTCCCTCAATAAATTAGCCCGAATACGACATTGATGGCTTTTGCGGGCGAGGTATAGTCTTGCGCAAGAAACTATTAGGTCGATATTCAGTCAACAGCCGGTATATGATGACAATAAATCTTATAACTACCGTTTATAGTTTTCGTCAAGCTGCGTAGTTATAAGCGTGGAGGTCATGGGAGTGCAGTTGTATTACTTCTCTTTTGTATCACTTCCTTGCGCACGAAAAGGTACAATATTTGTACGGCGCGACTCGCCGAAGTCACCCTCTTCGATGCGCAAGCACGTCCGACGAAAGAGGGTCCTTCGAGATATGAAAACAGTCCAACCGCCAGTTTAAAGCGGGAGCGGGGAAGACTCCCAACTCGCTAACCGCTGTTCAAATTGAAAGGCCGCAAAAATGCGAGCACGTTTCAGAGACCACGTGATAATGTTAAGAAATGCGCCCTCCAACTTCGCATAGCATTAAAACGTGATCCCATTTTGTTGGCTTCCCCACCAAAGAAGACATTTATTCAGTCACGACAAAAAGCTTAACGACAATTCACACGGAAAAATTGTGTCTTCTCTGTTTTGTTAAAAAATGCACGTTTTTTTTTTCTTTTTCTTTTTTACGGCCGATTCGCAGACAGCATTCCTAAGACACGAGTACTATTTGCTGAAGCTAGTACGCGTGTTGAATCAGGAAGCTGCTGGGAGTGCTCAGAGCTCATACTCGAGTCGCATGCTAGAGTCACTTGCAGAAAGACAAGGCGTGGCTTTTACCGGGCATCTCATTATCGTTCCGCGCAGCCAATCGGTTTGCGGAATTCGCACGTAAAAACGCCCAAGAGCGAAGCAAGAAGCGTGAAAATAATAAGCCCTTCGTTCCTTAAACTGCCATGGACATGCACTCTAAGCAATCTGGAGCGTCTGCTCTCCCGCAAAGCCCTTGGGAGATCGCAGCAATCTACGGAGGGCCCGCGGCCAATGACGTCCCTGATAAATAAAGTCTAGACTAAGGAAAAACTGTCTGTGCTGTGGCACTGAGCATGACCATAGCCTCCTATATACTGACAAAGCCTGGCAGATCTCCACGAGAAGCGGCCGCCAAAATTGAAAAGGTGGAGCGGCAGAGCAGAGCAGGGGGGGGGGGAGCAACGTGACTGCCGCCCCGCTGCGGCGAGACGCCGAAACAGACTTCTCCCGAGCGAACAAGTGTGTTTCGGGTCCTCGCCGCTGCAAAAGCTGTGCGCTGACGTCCAGCTTCCCCGAGAAATGGCGCTTTGATGCTCTGTGCTACAAGATCCTCTTGCTCCAAATCTGCGACCGGGCACTCTATGGCTCCGTCGTCGAACTGCCAGGCTTTGTAAGTATAGAGGAGGCTCTGGCATGACATTTCACCGTGTTCAGTGCCACAGCGCATCCTGTCTTCGGGGTCTAAACATATTATGAGCCCCGTCGTTCGCCGACGGCCCTTCGTAGATTGCAGCGCTCTCCCAAGAGCTTGGCGGGCGAGCAGACGTTACAGACTGATTAGGGTGTGACGGCGAGCAAGTGTTCTAAAATGTGTCTTTGGTGCATCGAAACCCCAGAGAGATACGTCGACCAAGGGGCAACATAGGAAATTCGTGGAGTATGTGCGATGACGAGGGAGCCAAGCTTGTGGTAATCATTGGTTCAAGTCGGGGGAAACGAAAGCACGTGGGCGCATTTGGGGGTAAACAAACGCACGAGGTTCGCGAGTAACGGGCGAACCTTACACGCTGTAGAGTAAACGTGGTACTTGTTTGAAGGAGCCCGGCAAGAACAAAAAGTGAACCTGCTTTGAGTAGCGTGCCAAGCAGCGACAAACACGAGCATTCAGTGACAGAGAAGTAACGGGGTTCGCAGACAGCGTGAAACAGTGACAACAAGTTTATCCACTGGCAGCACTGGCGAAGGTAACACTTCCTAATGATTTGGAACGCGAGATGTTTGCTCAAATATGCAAAAAAAAAAAACTCCAGACCTGCGGGACGTGGGCATTTTCAAACTCGAGTAAACATGTGGGCATTTCACGATATCGGTGAGAATAATTATCTGAAGCTGTGCCTGCCGTGGCGTGTACAAACTTCGTTCCGGGCAACATTCTCACTCTTGTAACTTCGGCTTCGTTCGAAATTATGGTGAAACAGATTATAAAAACAATCGTCGCTCTTGGTTACTGTACTTCCTTTGTAAGGCGCTCGTAATTTCGAATTGGCTTTACGAACTTATCATTTTTAATCATTCCGCTTCTATATTGTTACTTCGATTCCGCGTTTTCGTACCTGTGCCACTCACAACATTTTGGAAGTTGAAAAAAGGGACGTACCATTCCGAACTCGCGAAACATAATAAGGACTGTTTAATAAATGTTACAGTAGTACATGATCTCTATTTTTTACAAGTTGCTTAGCTTCCCGTCCACTGCACTCAAACGGGCAAAACTATAACTTGGAAATTTTCCGATACAGCGACCCCATGTCGTCTATTCTTTTAAATATACACGGCTTGCACGACACGTCATCGCACCATGCTGGTGGTCATTCCTACTTGTTCCTGGCGAGAAAAATAACTTTGGTAGTACAGAATCGGCGATGCAGAAACTACAAGCTCAGCAGCAAGGTCCCCACAATTGCAGCTGATGCGACGTCAGTGCAAGCCATGTATACGCCACCGCCCTGACACCAAATTGCTCTCGCAGGAAACTTCGTACGCACAGCCGAAAAACGCTTAAACCGAAAGAGGCCCTTTAGGTCAAGCCTTAACGGCCGGATAGCTTCCGGGCGGGAAACCATTATCGAGGGACGGAAGGAACATTCCTCGCGCATCTGGCGGGTGCCCATCTGGGATGTCCAGTCGGACCACGTGAAGCACTGACCCGATCCACCCGTCCAAAATGGCAGAAGTTGAATAGAGGCAACGACGTCCCATCGGTTTCCAATAAAGGAAACCGATAAGATGACTTTCCTTTTATGTTCTTCCTTTATGTTCCAGACCGCTGGACTCATCGGAACAAAAGAAAAAAATGATAATATAATTGAAGCGGAGCACAAAGAGGTCGTTTTTGTCGGGATGATACCGCAAACACAAGCGACCCTTAGGTCGCGTAGTTCATGGAATCAATATACAAGACCACGCTGGAAGGGAAGCATCACTCGTCACAATTTCCTTCGGTGAAGCAACTAAGCTATCACTGGCATCCTAATGAAGAGAATGTTGCTCTCGAAACACCAAAGAGTATGGCGTGTTTTGTCTTTTCATCAGTTCAGCCAATTAATTAGAGAGGCTTTCGGTATCCCTCTAGCCGCAGTCACACTACTTAAATATTTAAAAAAAGATAGGGTGTTTGCTTTATGCATGATGACTGAATTACCAGCGTACACCCTCAAGCATATTAGAACCATGTTTTCATCATACAAGCTTCGAACATGTCTAAAGAGTGTTTTTGTATGAACAATTAGACAGGACCACCACACAAGCAAGAAACACACCTCAGAAAGTGTCTCTGCAGAATGTGTTTTGAGTCCGGATGAAGTAGTGTCATATTACAGTGAAGGATGATCTGGCAGACAGAACGGAATCGCCGGAACTTTTCGCTAATACATGTTTCTTCGCTCCAAAGGGGCGTGAATTTAGCACCGCATGGAACGGTTAGGGCCTGGAGAAACTGAAGAACGAGACTTGGGTATTCCGCCTCCTGACGGCACCGAAACCCACCGGGTATTGCCAGAGCAGGCTCTTAAATAGTTTATGATCATATGACGTCCACCGTTGTCGCCAGGCCTGATAATCGACGAAAGTCGAGTTCGGACGAAGTAGCGTCAAATCCAATGAAGTATGATTTAGCAGACAGAACGGAATCACCGGGCGATTTTCGCTGATCCATGCTTCTTCGGTCCGAAAGGTTGTAATCTGGGAACCGAATGGAACGGTTAAAGCCAGCAGAAACTGAAAACAGAGAATAGGTGAGTATCCCGCCTCCATGACGGATGAAAGTCTTTACCAAATGAAATGTTTACCCTATTATCACTTGATGTTCTTGTAGATGCTATTAGTGCTCTTGTTTTAAATTTGCTTTCAATGATCATATGTAACCACCCCTGATATGGCTTAGTGATGCAAGCCTCAATATTCTTTAAATAAACTAAATAAATTTGCGGTACAGTCACGTATGTGACGTTATGGAACATGTGAATCTTAATCTGTAATAACTCCAACCTCGGACTTTTGTCGTTTGACAAGGACTGTTCTATTTTGTTTCTTCTGCGGATGACGCATCATTAGAATACGTACGGTATAGATTCAGTCTACGAGTTACAATATCGTGAATTCGAATCAATATTCCATAAATTTTTATAAAGAAATGAGAGTAATCTTAAAACACTAAATTTCAGGAGGTATACAGGAAAGCAGGCAAGAGAAGCAGGAAAATCATCCTACTTTATCAAATATTCATATAACTGCTAATTCTATTATCTCTCTCTCTTCTTTCGTTCTATCCCTGAGAGCAAAGAAGAAAAAATAAGACACTTCATCGTATAGATTATTCATAAATTACCATATCGTTACTCCCTGAAAACACTATCCAGGTATAAAAGCATATGTGAATCCATTTGTCAAACTGGGTTCGATAACGCCAACTTGGACGTTCCACGAGAGAGGCTAGATTGAACGCTGACACCTGCCTTTCGCTTGTCTTTTCCGCTCCTATTACCTTTTCCTGCTTCGCTAGATGCTTTTTATTTGCGCCATTAACCCTCTACCCCAGGTTACGGAAGCCT
>JAZHYW010032179.1:0-10506 GCA_037355805.1 Ixodes ricinus | reverse complement strand
CACTGGAACACAACTGTGTGAACGAGCCTTTACAGAGCCTTAGGAGTGAGTAGAGACAAAGGCTTTGCCTCTCTACGCACTAATCATTCCACTCAGAGCTCGGCGTTCTGGCGTCTCCGCGCGCTCTCTGTGCTCCTCTCTCTCTCTCAATTTCTCGCCGTATACTACGCCGCGAGTCACTCGAACCCCGATCGCTGGTTTTCCTCTAGACAAGAGAGCCAATGAAAAGAGCGGTCAGTACCATGCTGCGATAAGTCGGTAGTCTCGGCGGAAAATGAGCATCCACCCCTTTTCAGCGTGACCGTCGAGACATAACACCGATCGCCCTTCTCATCGGTTGATCCGATGAAAATAAGACCAACGATTTGTATTCCGAGTGTATCGCTGTACAGTATTCTGCCACGCACTTCGAGCTTGACAGCACTTTAACTCCGACAGCAGCCGACGCCCGATAGAGCCAATAGAGCGGCGACGAACACTGATCTCTATTGTAGTGGATCGCGGACCGCGGCCTCGGCAGCTGGGGCCGAGTGTCGCCACCGGCGGCCATTTATTGACACCAGTCAATGCATGGGACTTTATGGGAAGAACAAGAAAAAAGTGCCGTTTCCCACGTTTTTAAGCTTTTGTCGGCACTGAAACGTTTTGGCTGCTTTTCGATAAGCCCGTCAAATTGCTTGCATACAAACATTAAAACTGACAGCCCTCGCAGTTCTAACAAATAAATATTTTGTGGTCGAGAGTGACTCCGCTGTAGTGCAGCTCAATGAGGCGAGAGTTACCTAAAGTTACCGCGGAGTCGGTGGCGGTTTCGTTGAGTTGGGTTTAGCAGACGACAAGCTCGAAGGCTTTGCTATGCGGAATTCGCTCGCTCCCGGAAAGCCGCTGTCGAGATGGAACTTCTTTGTCATTCATCAACTTCTGGGCTTCCCTGAGGACGGCCTCATTGACGGCAAGTTCCTTTGTTTACTCCACTACGAGAGCAAGCTTGCCAGCTCAGCCGTAGGTGCTCCTGTACGTTTGATTTTTTTTAATTGGCGTTCGAACGTTTGACAAATACCGATTCGATCTCCAAACACCCGACATAAGGATCGCAGTGCACCATAAAATACTCGCCTCCGAGCACAACGTAGATGCTTCAATATTCCTACTTATGCGTGTTTCTCCCATAGACTTGCGTGTACTGCCTGGTGTCAAGCAATGGCCGCCGGTGGCGACACCGACGGGCTCTCGATCCGCGATCCAGCCTACTACAATAGAGATCAGTGGCGACGAAAGTGCAACATCACGGCGCTCATCGCCTCGCCTTTGTGCGTTTGTTATCGTCGACTAAACCAATCAAGCAACGCTGAATGCACTCTGATCCAACGCTTTGTTTTCTCGCGTGATTGGTTTAGCTTTGATCGCCTTCTGCGCGCTGCCATCTTTGTCTGGTAGGCTGTGGAACGCCTTCTGAGCATACGCTGTAGCCCTGTTGTGAGGGGATATCAGACGCTGCGCACGCGTCCACAGCTCAGTGACTCAGCATTTTTCATCCGGATGATAGGCGATGGAGAGGGTCTCCCCTTTGCGCTTTGTAACTCACCCACACGACGACGGAAATTCCTTCCAGGTCCTAATCGACTCCACTTTCGAATTCGCTCGATTGAGGCGCTCCGCGCTCCAGTCTGCGCTGAGCCGCGCGGCCGATGCGGCATTTGCGGGTCAAAGGAAGCGCAAGCGTGGGGGTCAAAGTACACTCACCCTGCTGCCCGTCTTTGGGCATCCGAGCCTGTCGTTTGTCTCGCTCTGGATTCGATTTGCTCCTCACTCGCTCGGCCCTTGGTACGCGCATGCAGCCCTGCTGAATCTATTCTGTCGGTCGAGCGAAGGCGGCGATTCGCGCTCTCTGTCGGCCGACAGACTGGAGCTGTGGCCCCGCGGCCGGTCTAACACTTTATTGGAAGCGGGCGGAGTAAAGCTTGCCTCCTTTGGTGACTCTGCGGTTCGTCGGGCGACTGACAATGACCAAACTAACCGGAGTGGACGGCAACGGGATTGCATTATTTTCTCTGCGCGTGTGTGTATGTATCTCTGTGCGTGCCTGCCTGTGTCCGTTTGCTTTTGTATGCGTGTGTGCGTCATGTGTGTGCGTGCGTGTGTGTGTGTGTGTGTGTGTGTGTGTGTGTGTGTGTGTGTGTGTGTGTGTGTGTGTGTGTGTGTGTGTGTGTGTGTGTGTGTGTGTGTGTGTGTGTGTGTGTGTGTGTGTGTGTGTGTGTGTGTGTGTGTGTGTGTGTGTGTGTGTGTGTGTGTGTGTGTGTGTGTGTGTGTGTGTGTGTGTGTGTGTGTGTGTGTGTGTGTGTGTGTGTGTGTGTGTGTGTGTGTGTGTGTGTGTGTGTGTGTGTGTGTGTGTGTGTGTGTGTGTGTGTGTGTGTGTGTGTGTGTGTGTGTGTGTGTGTGTGTGTGTGTGTGTGTGTGTGTGTGTGTGTGTCAGAAGGACGGTAAAGCCCCCTTCACTTTAAAACCGGCAATTGTTTTATTACTTTTCGGGTTCATTTCTAGTTTTGTGAAGCATGGTGTCTCGAGGAGTATTTCTGAAGCATATAATGTTGATCATATTCCAGATAAAACTGAGGCTATAAGGGCGCCATTCAATTTTACTAAGAAGGTAACGCGTGAAGGGTAAAACTATTCACTTCATATACAAATATACGACATGGGAAACCGGTACTCGATCAAGTAAAACAAAGAGTTTCCGAAGCGACTAAAGTTTAGAAAGCAACCAAGTATGGAAGATGAGAAAAAATTAAATCCCACGCAAGGCAAATCGGTCAAGACATGGCCGCTACCATGCATAGAGCAACGTGGCCTTACGTACACATAGAACATTATATCACGCTCACAAAAAACGCTTGAAATCCCATAAAGCACAGCGATGACTGGCGACGTTCGAACGAAATCCCCGCGATACATCATGACAAATTTCAGATATAAATCGACCAAACCTGGAAATTTTCATCCGGGCTAGGTCAATCCATGTTCAATGTTGTAACGTATACAGCCACTTCAAGCCGTTGGTTCAGGGTTCTATGGAACAAAGAGAAACATTCTAAACAAGCAGTAAACACGGTGAATATCTTCGATATTAATTTTGTAATGCCGCTTATAGTATATATTGAGGAGATATACCCGAAAAGCTACACAACTACATAGCTCAAGACTAGGACCGATAATATTCCACCTCATTCGCCGCTTAGACCCAACGTCACCCGGCACACGAGGCTACCACACTGCTCTGTTATTAAGCGCTATAACCACTCAAGGCTCAAGAAAAGCAGAGCGTGTCACCGGGCACCTTCTGATCGCAGTCGATACGATTGCAGCCGATAAGAATGCCGAAAAAGGAAGTTGATCAAAATAGGCCACGACCGGTGCTTCTTTAGCTGGAAGTGACTATTACATACGGCAGTTATGTTGTCCTGGGAATCGATGATGAGCGGGCCATTTTCACAGCTATGCTAATCGATCCCTATGTTGTCGTCGATAGGAGAATCCGCGAGAGCTTAAAGGGAAGCCGAAGAGCTCCTTGATTTCAAACAAACAGTAAAAGTTGTAATGTAGACACCTTAAACATTTTGTGTCTTAAGGGGTACGGAAACGAAATGACGCTTCCATGTCGGCCAGCGAGAAGCGCCATGCGTATCGCGCTCGTGACGTCAATTGTTCATGCACGGTCCAGGGTACTGTAGTTGCGAGCCTTGCCGCTTGGTGGCATCAACGCGTGACAATCTCGCCTAGTAGCAATATCCGAGGACTGTACATCATTTGCGGCCATGTCGGCATTTTATGTGCCACGAGCGTTCGCGTCACCATGTTAGCTTCACACCTCAGAAATTGTGGCTCGAGGGAACCAGTAAGTAGAAATAATTGTCAGTGCCCAGCAATGGCGTATGGTTGGCCTGACAGAGGTCCCCGCATCCTCAGATCATGCTCCTACCTAACGTCTGCAAAGAACGGCGATTTTGATGTTGTGGAATGCACGTTGCAGAAACACTGTGGAGCTGAGACCGCAGTTAATGCCACAACCACGAGTGATCGAGGTCGCTGCTTCGAAGCGTTGTTCCGTAGAACGATCGAGCGCTCGCGCTAGAAATGCATGTCTCAAAGCATAGCCTGCTATATTGGCGACGTGTGCGATCGAACGTGTCCCGGTGGTCGGCCCTCCACGATTGACAGAATGCAGACTGTGACGTCATCAAAGAAGTCCTCATAAACGGAAATAAGAGGAACATGAGAACTTCAATTTTTGCGGTGTTGACAGTGTTGGTTCAAGAGCGCTATGATTTCAAGCTTTCGCCATGCTAATTACAAACACCATCGAACTTGTTGCCCGCAAGGTGATGACGTCACGAAGGTAACCATACCAGGGCGCCACCAAAGCATCTCGCCGCTAACACTGGCGAAGTCTGCGAATTGCCACGAGAAGCGGCCGACGGAATGAGAAAGGTGGAGCGGCAGACAACGGATGACAGGAGAGCCACGTGACTGGCGCTCCGCTGCGGCGAGACGCCGGAAAACACTTCTCCCGAGCAAACAAGTGTGTTTCGGGTCCTCGCCGCTGCAAAATCTGTGCCCTGACATCCAGGTTCCCCGAGAAATGGCTCTTTGACGCTCTCTGCTACCAGATCTTCGCGCTCCAAATCTGCGACCGGGCACACTATGGCTCCATCGTCGAACTGCCAGGCTTTGTGAGTAGGTAGGAGGCAATGCTCAAAGCCAGGAGCGGGTCACTGCGCTTCTAGTTTGTGCAGTCACAGCTTATGAGTGTTCTCTGCCAAGTTACATTCAGGACTAAATATAATTCCACGAGAGAGCCATACTGCCGCGAACTGGCGCTGCTTCTTAGGAACTCATGACGTGACTGCCTTCCAGCGGAGCTTCACAGACCGCCACAAAACGCAATATTTAAATCTGTTCGTTCGTTTTAAAATTAGTTTTCTGAATTCTCTGCCTGCAGCCCAGAAACACTAGTTTAGGTGAGTGTATCTGTGCGGCCGGCACAATATTTACCACATGTAAAACCCGAAATAAAAGTGCTGACATTTCGTTTCCGTACCTCTCTAAGTTTTATTTCGATCTTATTAGTAGCAGCTTCGTAATAGTCAATTAAAATGTCGAAGGGACCCGCCGGTTGCGACGCGCCGACGGTAGGAAAGCGCGAGAGCTAAGAGAAAACTAGCAAAAGTGACGTCATCAGCGGAGTCAGATGGCCCTTGCTCGCAGATTGCGTCACGACGCTTTGGACAGATAACAGGCGGCAAAGAGGATCGCCGCATGCCCGGTGGCAATCGCTGCCCGTATTTTTTCAAGATAAAGGCGGTTTACGTTTACTTTAACCAAGATAAATGCCATAACTGAATTCACGAGATAAAAAGCTACAGAAGTCCGCTCCTGCAGATTTCCTAAGATGTGCATCAGCTTCCCTTTAAAGGGGCCATGAAACTAATTTTGGACTGGGATAAATGAGTTTAGATTGGGGTTTTACAAATAGCACATCGTTTAGTCAGTGGGCCACAAGAAAGAAGGTAGAAAGTAAAGAAACCTGATTATCGGCACGAAAATTTCAAAACATAGCGGTCTATCTTGTACCTCCTTCCCTTTTCACTGTGATACATCCGCGATACCCAAAGCACGTCACACGACACCCGACCTCGATATGATTCCCTTCAACCCTAAGCTGACAGTGCGGTGGAGCTACGCGCTCGCCGGACCAATCAGCCGCCTCCCTTTCATCCCCTGACCTCATTCTCTGCGCGTGGGTATGCGCGAGGAAGCGTGATCACGGGGCAAAAGATAGAAGTGTGGCTGGCCCAACGAGCACGTAGCTTCCGCAGTACTGTCAGCTCAGAGGTGAACGGGGTGGGAAAAGCAACGTTTGTCCGAATTTTGAGCGACGGGCTAATCTTCTAGTGGTGAGGATGGTAATGTCCGACTACACAAACGAGGGTCCGAGCAAGAGGAAAATTTCTCCTTTCTTCTTCTTCAAGTCTGTGCTGCGTTGCGTGATTTGTGAGTTGAGGAGGAAAGCTAAGAAGGGAAAAGGTGAAAAATCTATTCATGGCCCCTTTAAGCTACAGTAACAGACAGTTTAAGGAAGGTACATAAGACTAGGCTCATGTTCATACTTCTTGCTTCGTGACTCGCTCCTCTGCGTTCCTGTTGGTTGATGCAGCCATCTTTTTTATGTGGATTTAGAATACGACGCTGGGGGCTCACCTGGCCCCGTGTTTCTTAAAGGGAAGCTAAAGATGTTCTTGAACAAAACGAGTTAGAGGTGAATTCTAGAGTATTTTTATCCCGTGAATCTAAATATCACGTTCGTTTTCCCCGAAGATATAACTACCCAGGCAGCACACAGTATTGCGCCAATATTGGCGTCGGATCGGAGAAATCGCGCCAATATCATCATGATAGTGCCTACATTGGCGCTGGATCGCAAAGATCGGGCCAGTATTACTGTGATGTGGCCGATGTCGGCGGAACATCACTTGGCTCAGCCAACGCCACGCCGATATACAGTATCCGGCGCCGCTTTCCGGTAATTTGTCGGGTCTGAACCGGATATATCGGCCGGTATTAGGAATTCTTGACCGTTTCTAAAGCAATACTGAATCGCGGTCAATCGCGCCGGCCAATCGCGGCGGCCGCCGCTGTTGCCACGGGCCGCGCCGACGGCGCGCCGGGCAATCAGCGGCTGGAACTGGGATTTTCCGTACAAACAAACGGAAAAAAAAACTCTTTTTGTAGTAACTTCTATTGGAGATTAGTACAAAACGGGTGGCGCGTGATGTTTTCTAAAATCTTTAGTTTACAAGGTTTGCGGCACAACTAATATTGTTTTTATACAATCATGTCTCAGCGGTGATTCCAGGTAGCGCGTCCCGACCTAGGCGCATCCTAACTTCGGCAGTAAATCGCGGCTTCTCCGCTTGGGAGCCGAGGGTGGCACCCTTGAATCTCCTTCCACCGTATCTGTTTCCGAGCCAAAATGGCCGATTAAAGCCAAAATAAAAGTCACGTGCAGTTCCTCGAGTGGCCGGTGCGAGAGAAATGGCGGCGTTGAGATGGCTACTAGCTCGGTTCACGTGAGTACGGATGGGTGCTACTTTTTCAGAGCAGCCTCTATGGCGGTTTCCCAACTGATCGGTAAATTCTAGTAACGTTGGCTTGGCCCAAGTCCGCTGACACCGCAGCGGCCGCGGCCATGTTAACCAATATTTGACAATTTCTGCCTAGAACTCGAATGATATCGCGGATTCTGGCCCATTTTTAGAACGATCGTTAACCATATTGGCCCAATACTGGGCCATGGTGCAAAACATGAAACTGGGCCAATATTATCAGCAATATTCCCCCGACGCTGTCCCGACCAGTACTTACTTCCAAGTTCCTACCCAGATATTTCGGCCGCCAAGCGCGTGTCGCTCGTGTGGGCAGTGCGTGCCATTGCAAGCTTTCAATTTCAAGCATGGCGTCCCTACTGGTGCTCCATGGGTGCAGGCACGTGCAGGGTACGCGTGAGCATAGCTTTGGCAAGCTTGCGATTGCACTGGTTTGCCCGCACGAGTAGTGACACGTCGGCGGCCAGTCACCTCTTTTGCCATCGTCTATATTCCCCCTACTGACACCGGTCGTGATGTCCTTTTCTGGCCTTTGGAAATAGCGAGAGTGCGCGTACATCGCTTTGATAGCCCTCGTAGATGCACGAGAGCGGAGATTCCGAAAATTCTGGATATGACGCCATGTTCCGGGAAGAAGGCGCCTCAGCTGTTTTTGAAAATGATTTTAAGCAGCTTCCGTGCACCAAGCTGAAAAGTAATTTCGATATTTGTAAGGCCAGATGAAGACGACTTAAGTGTGTGTGTGTTTTCTTTTTCTCAGATACAGAATTGCTTAAGTGTCTCTTTACAGGCGTACTGAACCAACGTATTAGTGCCCATATTAAGTGACGCACGATCTTCCCACGAGCCAAGGAGCCACCGGTGTGCGCGAGCACACAAAATGAAATTAATGTCATAGTTCCCCATTGATGCCCAAACATGACAGCAAAATATGTGAGTTCCGGGAAAAGGAGAATAAAGACGGGCTTTTCGCCTCGTAGGGTCTATGTAAAATTTTGGCGATTAATTGTTCAAACAAGAACGCAGCTTTTACTGGTGAAAATGAAAAGCCTGTCTCTATTTACCATTTTGTTCTTAGCCCGAGACTGAGGCAGGAAAAGAGGAAAGTTTCAAAGTAGAAGAAAAATGAACAGTCGAGGACACGTCTCTAACACAGCTAAAGACAAGTTTATTTGGTCACCCTCTTATATACACTCCACGAACTTCACCACAGAACCTTCTCGACCTTCTCGACCTCCAAAGCCAAAAGACAACAAAGGTCTCATCTCTTTCCACCACAATTGTCAAACGACCTTGAACAATCTTGACGTTTTCCACAAAGCAACACACCCTAGCTCCCTCTCCCGGAAGATAATTGACTGAACCTTCGCGTACATAGCACACCCTCCCCTTCTACTCTCCGGCCCACAATCCCAAAGCATCCCGGCAACAAAAGATACCAATCCACCTGATCCTCACCCGAAGACACAAAGGAGGAAACCACTTACACCCTTTCACATTAAACAACCACTTTACTAAAACTCTTAAATCCGCAAGAATGTCTTTGCACTGCTGCTGAGCTGTAACGACACCTGACTAATACAATTGCTCATTGATTTCATTTGTATTGTTTCTTTTACAACCTTTTTGATGTCGTTTGACTCCCTGTGTATTATCTGTTTCGGACCAGCATGGAAGACAATTATTACATTCTTGAACATGTTTCACTATTTCCGAATTAGCCACGTTCTTTTTGACTTTTTTTTTGTGTTCAGTCAAGCTGTTATTTATACACCTTGACGTCTGCCCCACATACTGCAAAGTCACATTCAGGGGGATTTCATGTACCACTCCATTATCACACAAAATAGACTTTTCTCGATGCTTTTTAGTGCATTCCCTTACACTTTTGTGGAAGGGTGAAAGCCTACTCAACTTGTAATCCGAACTAAAAACCAGATCCACATCGAACTTTTTGGCACAAGCCTTTAAGTTGTGAGGAATTTCGTGATAAAACGGAATTACACTAGTTTCATTTTTCGGCCTTTGCTTTGGTTCTCATTTACATTTGTTCGCGAATTTTACGGATGACTGCTTCCCTACGAATTCATCCTCATAACCAGCACCGTTTAGCCTTCTCCACTGTCTTTCTACTGATTCAGCCAAGAAATGTGTACATTATCTCTCAAGTGCATTTGTGATTATTGTCTCTATTGTCTCTTTGCCCGGAGCCTATACATTTCACTGTCTTCTTCAGCGTGAATGGAGGACTATAACGTCCATTTCGTTGCGTGTGCTCGCGCACACCGGAGGTTACTGGATCGTGGAAAGATTGTCCGCCACATATCGTGAACGCTGAAATGTTTGCTTCAGTATCCCTTTTAAGCCTCACTGACCGGGCAATATCGGCTCGGCGGTATTGCATCGAGGACTTTCTTCGACCCCGAGCCAGCCGCATGCAGGCTCTTTTGCCACTGACCCGCGGCAAATCGAAACTTGGCTCTGTCGCCGTGGGCCTCTCGGCAGCTCTGTTGTTTGCGAGGCTGACAAGCAGTCGGGCCCGGTTCTGCCCCCGGCTACAATACGGACACTTCCGGCGTGGCTTTATTCGAAGCCCGCGACCTCCGATCGGTTTTGTTTGGAGAAGAGACGCTGCTGCTCCTGTCCCACTTTCCCGCCCCCCTCGTTCTCCCTCTTGCCGACTGAATCGCACATCTCCTGGCGCCCGGCCCGTGCCGTTATTTGCGGCTGTATTTTTTAAAGGGATACTACAACGAAATTTCGGCGCTCATTTTTTGGTCTATATGTGTCCAAAAGAGCAGTATCACATGGAACATACCAATATCTTGTTAAAAAAGTCTCGAAAAGGAATTTTAAAACGAATTAAACGATTAGCAAAGAGCACCTGGTGGATGTCGCTAACGCCTCGTTTGTAATGCTCGTCTAGGAACCTTGAGAGCTAGTGACGGAAATCGTCCTCGCCTCCGGCCACGACGAGAGAAGGGGGAAGGAGGAACTCCCTCTTTCCGAGAATCCTTTTGTGTGTCGCAGAAGTCGCTATTGTCCCCTACAAGATTATAGAAGATTAACCCGTCACTCAAAATTCGTACAAAAGCAGCCGCTTCGGTGGCTGGACCGACTAGGCCATCCTCTCGACGTCAGCCTCGCCGTAGCTTTGCTCGTTTGAGACGATTTACGTCACGATTGCGCTGGGCCTTCTCCGAGCGCTTGCCAGAGTGGGCCGTTTATAACGAAAAAATACAGCCACCAGGATCAAAATACAAACGGGCGATTGTCATTTACGGATATTGTGGATCATATTCAACCTATTTTTGAACACGACGGGAATATTTCAAATTTCGTTGAA
>JAZHYW010032175.1:0-15611 GCA_037355805.1 Ixodes ricinus | reverse complement strand
GTCTGACTTTCAGTCACTATGTCATCATTTCAGTCAGTATGTCATCATACTGTGTTATCATTTCAGTCACTATGTCATCATACATAAAAAATGTTTTCTGCTCACATGGTTTGTATGTACCACAGTACCAGTTGACATCATAGGCATAAACCACTTGTAATGCTAATACCTTTCTGCGCATGTAAATAATTATTTAGGCCCGACTATGTAACACTATTAGAAATTAGTTTTTCCATAAAGGGGCAGGAGCAGGGTGGAAAAACTCCCAACGACCTCCTATAAAGCCGCGTGAGGTGTGTAAACAATTTACGGAACTGTTACCAAACATGCTGTCGGACAAAACATGCGAGCACGACCGAGCTCTTTAACAGAATTATTTTAAATTATGCTAAATTATTGAAAGCCCAATAGATTGTCTCGGGAAGTTTTGTATTTATACGAGTATTTTTGTCACGTTGAGTCATCATTGGAATGTTCTTGTTTAAAAAATAGCAATTGCACTGGGGGAAAAGGCAATCAGTGCCAATGCGCCAACATAAATCTATCATTTTACCACACAGAACACAGGGACCGAGTAAAGAATGTATAATTTCTTTCACAAGCCCTCTATACAAGCCTTCACAAGCCCCTCTATACTTGGGCGCCATCTATCCCCGCGCGAGTGAAGCGCGCTCCGTGCGCCGAACATAATGTGGTCGCCGCGTCCGGCAGAGAGTCATTACCTAATTGTATTTCTTCCACCGTGATTTTGCCTTTCCTTGTAATGGCTTGCTCAAAACAGGGCCTCAGCTGAGACCAACTTCAGAAAGCACTGTCAAGGTTGGAACGCGCTGAGCACGCGAGACGCGATTTATTGAGTGCGTGATTGAGCGCTGCGCTTTGACAGCACTTTCTTGGAGACAGCTTTCAGTTGAGACCACGTGGTTGAGACCACGACGCTGCTTCGAGCAAGCCGGCCCAGTTGTTCGCAACAAGGTTGCAGATGATAACGGCTGTTTATTTCCTTTGATGGACTCGCCCACCCCCCCCCCTCCCACGTGCTATGTGCTATGTGCTAGCATTAGCGCCTGCCTATTAAATGCGACAAAAATCACCTGAAACCAACGTTATTTCCACACGCTCCCATTGCCTTCCATAACGGCCGCCGCGATTTTGGTGTTGAGCTAGGTCGGCGGCTAGCGTAACACTCGGTCCCTCCAAGCCGTTCACGTGATATTTCTTGGCTCGTGCGCTCCCATAGGGAAACACGGAGTGATCTGGTCGCCCCTAAAAAAGCCGGTCGTGCACGCTACTTTGTCGTCGCAAACACTTTGCCCTTCGAACGGCTGCGAAGCCGTTCCAGCACCCGGCGTACCCTACGCAACGTCTTTCAGCAACCGTTCGCACAGCATCGTAACCTTCTGTCTGCGAACGCCGGCGCTTAATGTTCGCGAGGGTTCATTAATCGCGGGGGTTCATAAAATGTTCGCGTGCAAATCGCGACTATGAACCGCCGGCGCTTGCAGACTGCCAACAGGCGCCAGAAAGGTTGCGATGTTCCGCGTGCGAATTGCTGACAGGCGCTGCTGCGTAGGGTACGCCAAGCGCTGGAACGTTTTCGCGGGCGTTCGCAGGGCAAAGGATTCTCAACGACAAAACAGCGTTCTGAATCATCAGCAAGCTAACGCTGCTCGAGAACTTTAGCTTGCTGTCGGTTAAACGTCAGCAAGATCGAAGCGCAGTCGGCTCTCGCTTCGCGATGCTGCGTCGTTGCTCTGCCTACACTAATGACATGTGCACTTACATCCCAGGTGAAAATATGAAGTAATATTTCAAGTGGTACCACTTGCTTTCAAGTGGTACCACTTGCAAGTCAAGTGGTACCACTTGCAAGTCAGGAGGTACTACTTGCAAATCAAGTGGTACCACATGAGCTTCAAGTGGTACCACTCGGGTTGCAAATGGCACCAGTTTGCAAAATCACATATGCCACTAATCAAAAAATAAAATAATAAAAATAATAAAATAAAATTTGGAAATCTGTTTCCGCAAAGAGTAATGCCCTTCCTGGACGTCTTTTCTTTAAACTGAAAAAAACGTGCGACAAGACGCTTCTTGAGCTCGAGCTCAAGAAACGCAGGGAATGGCAACTCTTGAGCGTCTCGTCACCTTTTTCACAGCCAATGAGAATGCGACATTAGCAGACATGACCGCTGGAAAACCAATGACGAACCAGGAAGATAACGAGTCACGCCCTGCGTTTCTTAAGCCGTCATTTGCCACGTGTACTGCGTGTACCCGTTGGGTGTCTTATATTTCCTTGTTGTATTTTTATATATTCGGATAACTTCGTCTTCTATTATGCTATATCTTCATTCACTTACTTCTTCATCATCATCATTTTTGAATAAAGAGTCTCACGAGAGCAGCACATGTGAGTGGACGTTCCTTCCCGACTCGCCGGGTCCATTGAGAACTACACATTCTTTTGACGATGGGATGGACGGCGGATTCGGCATCAAGCCTCCTCAAGACTTCCTGAGTAAATCGGGGAAGTCAGAAATTTCCTGGGAGCGATGAATTTCGCTCTTCGAATGTTTCATGGGGGCATGTGGTGGTCACGCACTGCCCTCGGAATGTCATCGATACCTGCTCCTCCGCCACTGCTTGGGAGAGGAGGGTCAACGGGTCTTTGACACGTTGCCTTCCTCCCGCGCTATCGCTGTGCCGTCGCCAGCAACAACGTCAGCGGCAGCCGCTTTAAGAACTCCGACGAGAGACGTTTATTAAGAGGCTGTGGACACCCTCAGCGCGCACTTCAAAAAGTCGTGCAACATCGACCAGGAGCGTCACCGGTTCCGCCAACGTTATCAACAGCCCAAAGATTCATTGCCAAATTATATTACTGCCCTACGGCACTTGGCAGTTCCGACCAAATTCGGTCCTCAACAGGACAAAAACCTCAGGGACAAGTTCACGGCTCGAGTTCTGTCACCTAACATTCGAGAACGGCTGCTCCTGGACAGCAACATTCCTTTCCAGCAAGTTATCAAGATTGTCCTAAACATTGAAAGGACCAAGATTGAGGCTAAGGAGCTGACCATTGCCACTGCAAACCAACTGACTTGCAACGTTGATCACTCACATCGCTCAAACGATCGATCGCCATCGACAGTCTTCACTTGGAATTTCATCTTCCCGTCAGTCATCGGGGCAGAAGTTTTCCCATTGGCATGATAACTGCACAATCTATCGTTCCACCAAGCCTCACGTGAGTGCGTTCCTTTTACTCTGGGTAAATCTGCCTATCCTGTCCAGTTGCATAACGACCAGCGCGCGATCGATTCAATCGGGAGTAATGACTCTGGAGCATCGAGCTTTTCACACACGAACTCCTAAGTGACACGAAGCAACTCATCATGACGATTGGCTTTGCGTGAATTGTGGATTTGGTGTTGACCGCTGCCAAGGCTGCGATACCTTTTTGACCCACAGCACCACGTGAATCGAGACACCACCATCGGTTCCTATCAAGCAGAAAAAAATAATGAAGCGGACCAATACCAACCATGGTAGCCAAAGACATGGCGCAAGCGATTTGGGGTCGCGTTGGACTTGCCCGAAGGACTAAGGGGGCAAGGTGGCACCGAAGGACACGCAAAAACAAAACGTAATGGTCCGGAAGGAACTGAGTCCCTTCCAAGTTGGCATCGTCATAGATAAATGAGTTTAATCTGTTCAATCATACGACTGTATCCCCATGAGCTGTTATCATATTAGTATTTTTTGTTGTTTTTGCAGAAACAGTGCAACATTGGGGACACCAGAACAAGGTGCCCGTTCAGCTAGTCATCACTAACATGTCGACAGTCCTTTCAGAAAAGATCCAGGACTCCCGAAATGATCTGAGGCACCTGGGTTTTGAGGATTTTTAATCTTCATCAGCCCAAGTGCAGTCGAGAGTGCTCTACAAGCACTCTCGACTGCAAAATAAAAGTAAGAAAGACGAACATCTGGCTTTGTTTTTGTGCATCTACAGGTACCACAAGCAAGCGGTACCACTAGCAAGTGGTACCACTACCAAGTGGTACCACTACCAATTGGTACCACAGCAAGTAGTTCCTTAAGGGTACCACTTGCAAGTGGTTTATTGAACAGGTACCACTTGCTAGTGGTACAACTTGCTTGTGGTACCTTTTCAATAAACTACTTCCAAATGGTACCACTTGGAAAAAATTTCACTTGGGATTCAAAACAGCTCGCTTGAGACTCCATGCGCGTCGAAATGAACCGTCTCAAGCGGCATAGGGTGTCGTGACAACAGTAGTACCTACTAAAGTTGAGGCTTGGGCGAGTTGGTACGACATACTTCAGAAGATGAAAACAGCGCAAAAAACGACGGACCGGATGAAGGCCAACACAAACAGAGTGCTGTTTTTCTTCTGAAAGTAGAAGCTCCCGCCTTCAGCGCGAGCTTTCTGCCCTTGCTAACACAAGCATGCACGGCACGCGCAACGAAAGCACTGCTGAAGCCAGCGAGCTGGCGCTGAAAGCGGAGCTTCTACTCTCAGCCTAAGGGTGAATGCAGTATAGCAACAAGTTATTTTAAAATATAAAAACATACTGTTACATATCAGGCGTTGCCCAACAAAAATTAAATAAACAATTTAATGTACGCTAATTAAAAATCTAAGGTGGAAATATAACCAGTGGTAGAGGGGGCTTGAGTAGTTTCTAGATAATAATTTATGAAATGACAATTTAGGTAATATACCGATACCGCGTGGCCAAATCTTCACATTTCACCATTTGCAGTGGTTACAATTCTGACCTTGATCAAAGGAAAAACAGGTCTGATTTCCTACATTTCTGCTTCATCAGAATAAATATGGTAACACTCACGCCGAATGGGTCGACATGAAAGTGGAACGAGGGGTACAGCCAGATGAAGCATGAAAATCAAAATGACTTAAATCGGGGTTAATGTCAGACTGGTTTCACTAGGATGAATTAAATCAAAACTTGCCCGCAAAAATATTCCATAAAATATTTTTGTTTCTGTTTTTTGTTTTATAATCTATGCTTTTTATGTGGCTTATATTCTGTATTTAAGTCAAAGAATTATTGCGCAAGAAAGATTTATATCGGAATGAACACGAGCAAAAAACAGTGGTTTTCGGAGCAACTTGATGTCTTGAGCTTTAATTCTACCTTTGATTTCGTTCGTGAGCTACGCCACGTCTTTTTGCAGTAAAATCAAAATGAAAACTTTATAAATGAAATCTCAGAAAGTAATGTTGTATTTCTAGAAAATCAGATCGCGAAAAAAACGAATACAGCTTCTTCGTTAACTGGAAACTAAGCCATCTTTCTTCTAGTATGGCGGGTTTTTCATAACCAAAAGGTTGTTAAAATTGGGGTAATGTTTTTTTCCGAATTGTTTTCACTGATCGCAAATCTTGATCAAACATCCTGCCGTGTTTGAAAATGAGCATAATGATAAATCATCAATATGTTCTAGCAACAGTGATATCAGTTTGATTTAAATAAAATATTTGACTTAAATTAATATATAAAAGACAGTATTTGTTTTCATAGCTTTATTTGTTTTTATTTTGCACACAGCAGCGGCCCGATGTAAAAAAAGCAAATTGTTGTATGTTTATACAGCCGGAAGTTAGTCTGCCTCCAGTGGGCGTCTGGTATCTCCAGCTGCAGATGAGCAATTTAGTCAGTGCGGTACAATCACTAGCCTGGGCTCTTTAACGCGCACCACGCAGTAGTGATACACGACCGCACGCCGGTACGATGCTCATCCAGATCAAAACGGGCAGGGGCGGGGATTGAGCCCAGGATCCCTGGGTTGTGCAGCGCAAGCTTTTGCTCCACGTGCTCCGAGCTGGTGTGCGCTAGACCACTCGGCCACCAATCCCTCCGACCCGATGTAAAGTTTGTGTACACTGCGTGTCACCGTAAACGTAGACAACGATTAACTTTTTTTGCTAGATTTTAGTTTTTGCTATTAAAACTACTAGTGCGGTGGAAATTGCTCATTCGGGGCACAAACTTACGCGATAAAGTTTGACGCTGATCAATTCCATCTTTAAGTAAAATGCGAAATATCGCTTCGCGTTTGCTTTGTTGCACGGTGTACCACCTGCGTGAGAGAAGCCGAAAACCTTGGCAGCACTACTGCTAATTAATGACAACGACCACTTTACATAATAATGTAATTCGAGGTAAGCTTTACTCCGGGTCTCTGAAAACACTGGTGAGCTTTTCTCCGGACCCGCACAGAAGTGCCCTGAGCTTTTCTTCGGTCAGTTTTTCTCCAGTGGGCTTTTCTCCGGGATCCAGGTACGTACTATTACCTCTCTATTCTGCGAATCCCAAGAATCAGCAAGCACTATTGCTGAGTTTCCTGGGTGTCTTTTTTAATTTTGAAATATTAGAGATGTTGGATTGCAATCGATGACAGTGCTATGAGCTGAACTTACGAATGAAAAACATATTACACAGAAATACACGGCACCGTAAATTTCGAAACTCTCTGATAACAACAAAACGTTTTACGCTTTTCGCAGTTTTCGCAAGGGCCGTGTATATGTAACAAAAACTGTACCATTTCTTAAACCATGTAATCAGAAATGCCACAGCGACGCAAAGATTTCTAAGGTTAAAGTTTAAAAAGGATGTATCTATAAATATGTATCTATTTCTTGACATCGTACGCAAAACGCAGTCGCGGTTGATTCTTCATTTTAGAAAAGGCGGTACAACGATATTCAATTCGAATGTTTTTCACTTCACACGAGCTTACTAGTACTAGTGGGACTTAAGCATACTCGCACCCAACGCCACTGGCCAAGAAACGCCTTTATTGCGATGTAATTTCAAGGACAAATGCGAGCGTTTTCATTCAATCTCTCCTTCGCAAAACCTGGTGACGTAGTTGGGCGGTCGCAGTACCACCCAGTGACGATATTTGATTGCGGCTCATAGACTGGACCCGAGCATTGCGGGGGCACTTGATTTGGGCTCGTGATAATCGATAGCTCCAGAAACATTCGGGTAGTGGCCCGTGTCCAATCGCTGCAATGGCGACAATAGCCGAACCATAACAATGTCTGGAACTCGGCCGCGTGTCCTGTGCCTTGCCAACCCCAGCGCATGGCTATGATCAACATTGGCGGCATATAATCGGCTCCAGATCACGTGGCGCTTGTTCTGGTTGCGAGTTGAGGGGGTGAACGCTGCTCGTTTTTCTTTAATTTTTCTGCGACTTCGATTGCGTGTGGTGAAAAACGCGCCGTCCAAGTGGGGCATCCGTGGCGTCCACTTAAACGTCGTGTTATTCTTTCCGTCCGCTTTCTTTTTTTGCGTAACACAATTATATGTATGCTGCAATTACGTTTTCTACTCGCTGATCCACAGCCTCCTTCCGAATTTCCTCGATTTTTCGTGCAGACTTCCGCCGCTTGGCATCGGGCGCTCGCGCGGCGTACGCAGAACGCTCCTCGGAAAAGCGTCCATTGCGTTTGCTACTCGCTGATCTACAGCCTCCTTCCGAATTTCCTCGATTTTTCGTGCAGAACTTCCGCCGCTTGGCATCGGGCGCTCGCGCGTAGCGCAGAACGCTGCTCGGAAAGGTCCATTGCGTTTGCTACTCGCTGATCTGCCAGCCTCCGCCGAATTTCCTCGATTATTCGTGCAGACTTCCGCGCTGCTTGGCATCGGGCGCCGCGCGTACGCAGAACGCTTCTCGAAAAGGTCCATTACGTTTGCTACTCGCTGATCTACAGCCTCCTTCCGAATTTCCTCGATTTTTCGTGCAGACTTCCGCCGTTTGGCATCGGGCGCTCGCGCGTACGCAGAACGCTTCTCGGAAAAGGTCCATTACGTTTGCTACTCGCTGATCTACAGCCTCCTTCCGAATTTCCTCGATTTTTCGTGCAGACTTCCGCCGCTTGGCATCGGGCGCTCGCGCGTGCGCAGAACGCTTCTCGGAAAAGGTCCATTGTCCAATTCATATTGGGTACTACTAGCTGGAGCCACCCAGCCTAGGAATTAAGAACCAAAAAGTTATTTCATTTCATTTCATTTATTTACCTCAAGGGCGTCTTTAAGGACGCATTACATGAGGGGTGGTACATGCATTTGTAACAACATAATCACACAATTTTCCAAACACAGTCATTGGCATAACAAAATAATCGCAATCAGCCCAGCACAGTTTACAAGAAGGAAGTGACATCGTGCGTACACAACTGCAATTTGAACTGGACGTAACTATGTATAAAACAACAATTTCATTATGGAAAACAGAAAGCGACTATGAAAACAACAAATAAGCATGTACGTATACTATTCCATGCCACAGGCGCTCGCACATAGTTTTAAAATCAACGGGATTTGTGTTAGTAACCATCTCGTCTTGCAAGTTATTCCATTCAGTAATCGATAATATTAAGGGTGAAAACAGGAAGGAATTAGTGTGTGACTGGTATTGCTGTACCTTACCGGGAATTATCGGTTCGAGGATTTATTTTCTCCGCCAATTTGCTTACCCTTCGCAATTTCGTAACTATCACCACGCGGTTAGGGTGTCGCCAGGATGGCCTTTAAGCAAAAAGGGAAAAAACTAAAAACTCCCCCCCCCCCACCTTTTTCTCCAGGCAAGAGAGTCGCCAATTTTCCTCTGGTCAAACCTAGTCGGCGTTACCCCGGCGCTGAGCCCACTGGAAGACAGGGTGGGGAATTTGAGCCGGAGCCACGCGGAACGGAGACCCAATTTTCCTCTGTTTCGCCTATCCCCCAGCTGCGCGCAGCTAGTTGTACGTCATTCAATTCCCCTAGATAATCTCCACCAGTCTTCCAACCTCCTCTTTGTTATTAAAATGCAATTATCATTCTTCGATTCTCGTCTGCAAACCCCAGCGCTGCGGCTAACTCCGTCGCCCCCACCGGGAGGGCGGAGCTAGCCCTGGGCACCTCAATACCACATGTTCTATTGTCTCGTCTTCCCCTTGGCATGCAGCACATCGCGTATCTGTTTCCTCGCACTTTGTCCTATAGACCTATTCACCCTCCGCCACATGGGAGCTGCCATCTTGGAGTCAAGTGATGCGGCCGCCGTTAGGTTGCTTTAACTCGTCGCTCCGCTCTCCCCTCCGCGCGACTCCGCGTCTTGGCGATGCGTTGAATCCGTGTTCCTCGTCGCGCTTCACCGCGTTTCTTACCTCACTTCGGGAAAGTGTCGTCCGATACTTATATACATACCATGTAATTGTAATACGTCATTATGTTCGCAATTTCTGCATTTAATTCTGTAACACGTTTTGACTATATTTACTGTCGATGTGCCAGCAACGTGTGATGAGCGCTAATGAGCACATGAATCAGCGTTTAGGCTCACGCACATTGAGCACATATATGATTCTAAGACAGCAGGAGGGTTGAGAGGTGAATAACTTATGGGAACTGAGGCTTGCTTACTAATAGTGGCGGAACATTCGCAATAGGAAACACGATGTAAATATATATATATATGATCCCGCATTTGGGATTTGAAGGAAGGTGACAAAGGACTCACTGTGAATAACCACGTGTGTTTCCTGAAGGCATGGTGTTTTGTATTTATAACAGGTCAAAAACAGTCGTTTTTGATTATATAGGTGAACACGTGGATAAGATAGGCGCGAACAAACGTTTAATTGAATGTTTTTTTTTTATCTGAGGCTAGAAATAAGGGTACGTCAACATCAGGCAATTTGTTTGTTTACAATATCACACCTACATCTGTTTGACGTTCGTAATCGTTTTTGTTATATAAACATTCGCTTGATCGGTTTATTTATAAATTCCCAGAAACTTTATGCCGTACTTAATTTGTCCCATTCCTAGAGTCTTTCAATTATTAAATGATTTTCTTAAGATAGCCAGTTCAATTCAGTTAAGTCATTTGAGCACCAAGATTTTGACTTCCCGCGTAACAAACTGTCAGAGAGAGCTTAAGAGTGCCTGGGATCAACAATTTTTGATGCCGAAAATGATCCATCTGCATAAAAATCGCACGAGTGCAACGTTGTGGACGGAGAATAGGGATTCACTTGTAGTAACTGGCGACGCCAAAATCTACAAAGCGCGTCGGTTCGAACCAATAAAGAGCTTTCTACACAGGTCCATGGTGTGGTGACGGCGCTCTGCATCAGCCAAACTTACCGGAAATCACTTCTTTTGTGGCATTTAATTTCATCTGGCAAATATTAGGGGAGATTAATGTCATACTTCCATTGAGGGGCCTGTCCCTTATCTCATACCTTGAAAACGTGGTAAGCATATCTCCGTATAACAAATAGTCTATTTCATAAGCCCAATATCGTGAAACCTTGTAAATGAGTACTTTAGTGAAATAATTTTTCTAGTTGCCCTAGCTAGGTCTGAAAAAATATTTCTTGAGAATCTAAATTATTTAAATAAAACAGGCCGAGGAAACAACGCTTTTTTTATTATATACGTCATTACAGGGGACTTCTTCAGACTGCGAAGTTCACAAAACATTTGTCTACGAAACCCAAACAGTAAACTTGTCACACCCTCTACTTTTCGTGATTCAGCCCGCTGTTAATCATGTTGTGAGCCTGCTTCTCCACTCAAGCGCTCATGCATTACAGTGTATTACAATATAAGATGAGCAGTCAGAACTCTCTGACTTGAGATCGAGCAATTCCATACCACTCAGTGCACGCGCAGTCAAAGCCCGGCGGCAGGCAAGAAGCGCGTGCTTGGGACGAAGCTTCTTCTGACCTTTATTTTGTTTTTCTAGCAACTATTATCCGCGGGTACGGCCTTGGGCGACGGTAATCCTCGCTTTGCAGCAGACCAGTTGTTTGACCGCCTGGCTGAAAATCGACGATTGAACGTAATCAGACGCATCTGGTGTCCGTGAAAGTGCTCGCAATTTAGGCTCCAAACCACCTCGTGGCAGTTCAAGTGGCTCAGCACCATCGCGTTATTCGTTGTGTGCCACAAGATATAAATTTGTATCACAAAAGTAAGCGAAAACGGCATGAAACAGCAACACAGTGGCGTGCGCGGTGAAACCGAAACCAACCAAATTGAAGCAACTTCATGGCAGCGAGTGCAACAGCGCCCTCTACCCGATGGTCAGCCAACTACTGAAATGAAAAGGTCTATATGTCCTGGTCCTCAATATACCTCTTCTGCCTTGAATAACAACGAGCTCCCCCAATTATAGTGCCAATGTTCCGTCCTTATTTTCAGTTTTCGTCTCGTATACATAGTTAAGGCTGATTGTCCCTGCATTCTTTCCTCCCACATATTTCTCTTGGCGTCTTTTACTTTCTTTTTACACAGGTAGTCTGTTCTGCCCCCGCACCTGAATGTTGGTATTTGAGTTTTAGCTTTCGGGTTCAGTTCCTCCATTTAGTGTTCAAATTTTAATGTATAGATGCTTATATACTTTTCTCGCCCATCGTATCTTCAGTTGCATCCAGTCTTTGTTCGAATTTCAACTTACTGATCGCCTCTCTAGCCACGAAATATGCCCAGCCATGTCTCCCTGCACTGCTTCATTTGGTGTATTCCCATGCGCCTCCAGTGTCAGTGTGCCCTCGCTCCTCTGCCGGGTCTTACAGCTCTACTGGACCACATCTTTCATGCATAATACCGTATTGCCAAAAGAACCCCGGCACCATAACTCAATTATATTCCCCTAACAACGTTATATCGATTGAAACTCCATATTGCCCTATGCTTTATATTTGCTGCATTATTTTTTCTTTCTTTAGCATATCTTCCTCATGTCTTCTGAGCACTGTTTTCCCTCATTCAGCCATGCTCCTAGGTATTTATACTTCTCTACGTGTTCTATTCAAACAACTTAAATGTTCAGCAGGTCACCCTTCTCATCGTTATGATTCATTATTCCCGACTTGTCGCTACCGAAATTTGGGCCCAGAGAGTCTCCTTCCAATTCATAGATCTTAATCAGCTCCTGTAACCTATCCCGGCTATCCGCTAAAAGTACAATATCGTCTGCGTAGAACGTTCCTGGTATAACTTGGTTTGCTTTTTCTATTCTCGCTATACATGACACATCAAAACCTAAATTGCACTTTTCTACTTTCTTTTCCATGATACTCAGGTATATACAAAAGTAGAAGTGGCAGGGGAGAACCCTGACTGAGTCATCTTTCTATTTTTGCCGGTTCTGTTATTTCTGCTTCCCATGTTATAACAACCTATAATATTTGTGGATACAGGTTCTAAAAGCCTAATCAAATGTGCATCTAAATCATAGTCTATCCGCTGTACCCAGAGTTGTTTCTGACTCACATTGTCGTACGCCCCTTTTAATGTATATAAATGCAATTCCTAACGATTTTAACTCATCCTTGCCACCTCTATACATCGGATTATGATGAATAAGTTACCATCTAACCTTCTATCTCTTTGGACCCCGTTCTGCAGCTCACCTATAATGTTTTTGCCCCATTATTCCATTTCTCTTTTTACTGCCACATCGCTAGTCTGTACAGGACCCAAGTTACTGTTATTGGGTGGTATGATGTTACGACATCCTTATATCCCTTTCCTTTATATAGTCATTTCATTCTGCATAGTTTTCAATCATTGGGCACGTCTCCCCATTAATATTTAATTATTTGCCTGTCTTCACTTTCATTTGCTTTTTGTTCCAAGTGCCTTGACTAGTTTCATTCCTCTGCTATCTGGGCCCGTCGCCGTTCCAGTAGGTACTTTAATTTCTGCTTATTCCCCTTTCCCCTTGGTTGTCTTAGTTGTCTCGTTAGCGTTCTCGTCATGTGCCGTGTTGTTGTGCTGCCTATGTTCCGTCTAATCTCGTTAGGTTCAAGTTCTGCCAATGTTGCCTCGATTGTTCGTCTAGCAACTTCTCTGCCTCCTCGCCCTCTACACTTATCCCCTTTTCTGCGGTCAATGAACAATGGAACACTTCTGCTTTTCTTCCGTGTGCATTAATATGCTCCCAGTACGTTTTTGCTGCATTCATATAATTTTGATTTACCTCCATCATCCACTGCACTCCAGCTCTACCAATTTTGGACGGAATTATAGCTAATACCTCTCTTTTCCTTTCCTAAAAATGTATTTCAATTCGATTCTACCCAGCAGGTGTGTCACCCTTTTCTTCGCCCTTCTGTGTCCCCTTGAGACCTCCTTGTAGCCCTGCTATGGCCGCCTTAACTTCACTGTCCTACCAGCTTTTTGGTCTGTCTTTCCTTCGCCTTTTTTATTGACCTTGAAGTTCTCTAACTCACTTTTAAGAGTTTACTGAATCGTCATATGTCCATTCTCTCTCCACTTGTATGGATACTATTACCTCAATTCGTTCTGATTCCTTTTGTAGTTGGACATCGTTTAGGGTCAATTCAATTTCGCGTTCAAGAATTTGTTCCTTGTGTTCTGCTGCACCAAACTTTTTTTCAAGTCGCTTATGATCACTTCCTAACCTTTTTGTGCCTTCCTAATCTTTTACCTTGTGTCCCAATCTGGTATACAAGTTTCTAGACACAAGACAGTAATCAATTGGTAATTGCGAATTGTTGCTCGCCCACGTTATTTTTCCGTGGCATTTTACTTGGGCGTTAACAAGCTCTACATCAAAAGAATCGCAAAATTCTTGTAGCATCCTCCCCGTAAAATTTGTATATACATTGAAGTCTCCTGAGTGTGCCTTTCATGTCTCCTAAGATAATTATTTTCCGATTAGCTTAATTTTTTCCAACATCTCTGGAAATACACGTCAAGTGCTGTGTATTTTCCTGTCTTGAATCAGTTATGGTTTTCGCTTATAAAAATTTAGGAGGGTTTCTAAACCACTGATATGACATTTTTAACCACATGTGTATTCCGCGGATTTTTCTTACCCTTTCCCAGGCCTGTCCTTTCACTAGCGGACCCAATCGACCTCCTTTCCGTTCCCCTCCACATTGATTGCATCCCACCCAGAAAAAAAACCTGTCAATTAGGGCGGTCCCTTCATATCTCTAAGATGTGCCTTTGCCAATTCATACACTACAAAATCTTTATCACTTAATTGTTCCATAATCTCTTCAAACTTGATACTATTTCTGCCCCCCCCCCCCCTACATGTATATAAATCATATATTGAGCTGCTTCTTTTTCCTTCTGTGTGGCTTTCTCCCAGCCTGCTTATTTGCATCTGAGCCAGCTACGGCAAGGCTCTGTGGAGTCGTAAAAAGCCTTAGCTATGCCGCCCATCCTTTGCCCCACCGGCATCTCCGTCAGTTTCCCATAGTGGATGCCGTCTCGGCTGAACGGGGAGATCGGACTCTCCTGGTATACCGCCCAGCAGGCACTCAGCCAGGATTTTGTTTCCGGGGGGGGGAGGGAGGGGGCGCCCGTGACAAAATGGAGTATGAGGGGTAGGGGGCAAAGGGAGGTCCCAGCAGAATGGAAGATCTCAGGGGAGGGGGCCTGAGCCCCATGCCCCCCCCCCCTGGCTACGTGCCTGACCTCATATCCGTTCTTAGAGCTCAATCATGACCTCATATCCATTCTTAGAGCTCAGTCTCTTGATGGGTCCGGTTAGCCTCCTTGGACTGCCCGCTCAATGCTTAGTCCTCGGCCGTTGACCTCCTTGACAGTGCACATTACAACGCGTGAACATCCCAGAGGTTGCGAACCTCAACTGCTTGACACCCTTGTAGATGTGTGTGGCCACGTCCGTTCTCCTTCAACATAAGGCTTCATTTAATCCCGCACGTACCACCACAAGGTTTTCCTCTCCTTGGTCACAGTCAACATTTCTACTGCGGTGTTCATCACCTCCTTCATCCACTGCCTGGGAGGGCTGCAACCTTTACTTTTCGATCTCTCTTGACTCTGCTGGCGATAACCACTGTGCATCTTGACACATTAAAGCTCCCTACCACCAAAACTCTCTTCCCCCATTCCCCTTTCTTTTTCCTGGTTTGGCGGCTGTCGGAGTAGGGGCTGCCGTTGCACCACTGTACTGTACAGACTAAAATTTTAAACACCCATGTTCGTGTTAAAAGTGTGTTTTCCGAGCTCACACCCTTCGTGCACCATTTTTACATGATTTTTGAATATTCAAGCGTGTACGGAAAGACCTAAACCCTTCGTACATCCTTTTAACATCCTGCGGCTACCGAAATTGTGTTAAGAGGGTGTTGCGGTGGTACACCCATGATTTCGGAGTCGTCAAACTCGGAAATCACCAAACTGCACACTTACGCTCCAACAGCAAAACAAGCAGAAGTCAAGAGGCAGTGCGCTCAATTTAGCGGATTTCGTGACGTTCAAGTAAGCACAACGGGCAGGTGATCTCCAAACCAAGCCAACGCTCAAGTTGTTTTCAAGCCAGATGAATGCGGGCGTTGTGTACAAGCTCCTTGGTAGTTTCCGTGCAAGCGACCACGAAAATAGCATCGGTTACTCACGCGCTTCTGCTCAAAATGGTGAGACCACATCGGTTTTATTATGATGTTAACCGTCTGATGCTGAAATGTACTAAAGCGAAGGCTAGATGTGCGAGACGGTACGGGCTTACAGCTTTACTGTGAGCCTGTACCGTAACGTGGTCGTAC
>JAZHYW010032173.1:0-33475 GCA_037355805.1 Ixodes ricinus | reverse complement strand
TAATTTGCTAAAAATATACGTTCTTCACAGCCGGGCCGAGTGTTTAGTGGATTACACACGATCGAAAAGAGATCTTCTAAATTTTGTATTTCATGCATCTGATGACATTGAAGTTAATGTTCGTTGCCATTTTTAAAGCCTACAACGAATTTTAACATAACAGCATTCGCATATTTTTTCCCGCCCGTATAAGCAAAATAACCAAAAGAATAAAAACAAATATTTAAATTACGTACGAAATTTCAAACTATATTTCAGCGCTCCATTGTAAGAAAATTGTCAACACCGGGAAGTCAGGATAGGTGATTTTAGCACCTCCTGTGCTTGAGCCTTTTGACAGTCAGAACGCGTGGAACGGTGTGCATCTACGTTTGTTGATATAGACTTTATTCCTGCTCTCTGGTAGCAACAATTATCGCGGAAGGAAACGCAGATGTGCACAATTTGTTTTCTTCGGGGTCATCAATCCCTTCATTTGTTTTCCGGGCATTGAAATACGAAATTTGTTTTCAAAGGATTTTGAACTCGAGAAGTAGTAAACACTGTGCATAGGTGGATATTTTGTGCGGGTATACAACTCGGAGTTTGTTTTCTGTTTTGCTCATAACAAATATCTCAATAAACGCACACCGCAATTCACTTCTTGTCGTTTAATTTTTATCTAGTAACAATGACCTGAAAAAAGAGTGGTGCTGAGTGGTGTTTTTTTTTTTAAATCAACATTGGCGTAGTTGCAGAAAGAAGCAACCGTTTTGTAAGAGACTTGGGAAACAATACGCAGAAGTTTTGAATGAACGACGACAACTCAGTCCTTAATTATCACTCTTTGTCAGAAAGGTGCCCACAAAAAGACGTCGTTTTTAAAATGTACAACCTAAAAAGGCCCTGAGCAATAACGATGTCTCTTTCTGCGCCAATGCCGCGGTGTTTCTTTTTTTTTTTTAATCCCAAATATGTGTTTGCCCGGGAAGAATCTCGACGACAAATCGCCTCAAAGTTATGGATATTTTCTTATGGATCAACGCTTTAAGATACGCACCTTTCAAAATATGGTAAATATTGATACGTAGAAGAAGAAAAACCGCGCGACAAGGCAGAGGCCTGGAGCACGTCACAGCATTTGCATTGGCGGGCAGTCAGATTAAAACCCAATGTTGAAAACCACCCCCTTGGCTTTGCTCCTTAGCGCAAATCTTCACATCGACGTAACATCTTGGTAAAGGTGCTGGAGTATTTGCTGCCAAGCACTCGGTGTCTCCACCATGATTCTTCGAAGCAATTGTCTGCTGTCCTAGCAGGAAAGGAATATGTTGCCTGGATATTTAGTCACTCGTGAAAACCGAAACTATTACGAAATAAAAAAAGTACATCTTGCTGCATTTGGAGCAGTCGGTAAATTTAGACAGTACATCTTTGGACGTACCTTGAAGCTCATTATGGATCACCACAAATTATGCTGGTTAGCGAGCCTAGAAGGTCTTTTCGGAAGTCTAAGACGCCGGACATAATTCCGTAGAGTTTCGGCAGCAATGAGAGTTTATTATGTAAAGTGCGTTTCGGCAACCTCTTAAACAATTTTATTGAACGCAAACTGGGACTGCTTTGTGTTAATTTAAGAGCACTTCGAATATCGTGCGTCTATGTTTGAAACCCAGGGAACGACGAAACTGCATCTGTATGCATAAACCGTTTCCTCTTGTTGCAGGGGCTGCCCAAATGTCTAATTAAATGGTATTGGACACAAACCAACACCGCTTTGTGGTAACTGAAGAACAGTTCTAAAATCAAGTACTAAGGTTTGAAGTGTGTAGCTACATCTAATGCCAAGCCCTTTGTTTTGCAGGCTTAAGACTCACCTCTTTTTATTGCTTTTATCGCCTGGGAACCTTTCTGGCATTAATAGCCAAAATATATATATATATTTTTTTCGATTCTGAGCAGTTTTATGATTATGGTTCTACGTCCCGTTACTGTTTAACCTGACTACACATTGTCACGTGAAGTCTGAATGTCACGTAATGTCACGGTGTCACTTCACGTTATGACATCAAGTGACTCATGGTGTACCAGATGTGATTAGGTCACGGGGCGTCACTGTGCGACGTGACTTGACATGATAATGTCACGTCAAGTTGTCAGCTGACGCCAGGTGACGTGATGTGCGGGGCGACGTCATTGACGCGTGACGTCATTGTGGAAATTTCTGGCGGAAAGCCGAAAATTGTCCGCGTCCATATGAGCGCAGTCAATGGAGCGAAACACGCTAAGTGTCCCACTAACTGATATCGAAGTAAAAAAAAAGCAAGTTCAGTTACAGTGTATCTCTAGATAGACGACTCGTTTGTAACCAACTGCCGGAAATAATTCATCTCTGCGCGACCTTTACCGCCATTACATTTACCTAAATTCATCGAAAATAGTTAAACAGATTTTTCAGCTGATTTATATTACATCTTACGTTATGTTGATATCATTCAATCATTCTCGTGTGCACTTCTTTACAACAAGCCCGGTAAAATCTTCCTTTAAGAAATTGCATTAAATTAGCTTCAAGACAAACACAAGAAATGCGGACAACCAAACAATGGAACACCAATGGCTGCAAGGCCTGAATCATACATGGAAACGGAATAAAGTTCATCAGAGATAAGACGAAAGCACATCTCAGAACTGCCGCTGAACTCGCTGAGACTGTTCTACCAGGTTAAAAAAGCAAACAAATGCCAACTGATGGGAATAAGAATTAAGCACGACAGCATAAACACCATTTACTGATCGAAACAACATCTCCTTTGAAGTCGGAACAGGTCAATCGACTAGGGCGTGTGCTCGGATTTAAACTGGTATTCAGAAATTTGTTAACCGTTCTACTATTCTAAGCGAAAATGAACACCAAATAAAAGCCGAAGAAGTGGGAAGAGTGAATTTACATGAGAACATCGATAGGCCTACAACATTAACTCGTCCGCATTTTCCTATCGGGGACACCACCCTCCCGTGCTTCCATTGCAGGTATAAGAAACGTTAAGCATCTAAAAAGACGAAGTCTCTCAAAGTAGTTGGAGTCAAAATAAATAGCTTGTGAACATCTTTCCGAAGAGATAGCAGAATGAGTACTCTCAGCAAATATGTCTCTTTTAAAAAGGCAGCCTGTCACAAAAAGAGTCCGGCATACGAAGAAAACCTAGTTTACAAAAACGAATACTGCGTTCACAGTACAATTTTCCCGGCCCAATTTTAGTAGAGTCTATCCCTCTTTTAATGGTACAGACTCTCGGCAGACCATTGCTGCAACATTGACTGTACGGTCTTTAGTAGGCAACATTTGTATTCTTTCCCACGAACAAAGATTTATTAACCAATGCAGTTAATTTAAAGTTAAGTATAAATGCAATCTTGTCCCAGGTTTAGATACACAAAAAAGAGACATTGAAATTGTAGTACGAAAATGCATTACTCATTTTTGGTAATCTTAAAGAAAAAAAATAGCGTAAGGTCTATCACAATTGCCCTATGGATGTATTCGTATTGACGAAAACCTCCATTGTCATGCTGGCTTTTTTTCTTCTCAAATATAATTTTGTTATACTAACTTTAAATAGACGATACTGAAGCGAGGTAAACAAATGAGAAATCTTGAAAGGGATACTATTACTCGTTTAACATTAGGCCCCACCAAAGCAAACACTACGATCTCATATAGTCAATCAGGGAGAGCCAAAAGTGCAATTTCAGGCGCTCATTTTCTTTGTGCGTTTGTGATAACTTGTGCTAAAACAACCACGCAAAGAAATGGTGCAGCCTCACGGTGCATTCCATGGGATTGAATGATTTAGACGGTCATAGCAGACGCACAAAGTAGACTAGCGCCGTGATCATACACGTTGTGTCGCTGCTCAATTGACTCCATGTAATTGGATGGTCGGCCGAGGAGACCTAATGTAAGGACGAAGTGGAAATGTCTGCAGAGCCATCTAAATGCTAAATGCACAAGGAGAAATAAACGACAATTAATGCTTCAACTAAAGCCGGAGCACACTAGCAGTTTTAAATGACGTAGAGGATTCTATTGGCTTTACCTTTACCTTGATTCCGAAACAGCATTTTCGACGTGATATAAAGTATTTTTTTATGTTTCATATTCGTTTTATTGAAGTTTCTCTTTGTACTTAGAAACTATATTTTACCCTACAATGTGCATAAGTTTTCTGAATTCGACAACACGGCTACTGGCGAGCCCTGGAGCCAGCTTTCCAATGCTGAAAAGATAGAAACTCCTGCGTCCATACGCAGATATGTTCACGGAAGTATTGGTCAGAATTCCCATACTGTTGTATGAAATCGAGGCTTGGGAAGCCCGATCACGTCGATATTAATTCCAGGTTTTTCCTTCACTTTCAATATGAGTACTGACTGCAACGCTCTGGATAATACTGGATACCCACTCTGGGACGAATCCTCGGTGGTGCTGAGACTCCCCAGCACCAGCAAGAATAACCAAAGACTGTGCATTTTGGCGTCATCAGAGTGAGATGCATTAAGGACTTTAAGTGTGCACGAGTGCTAGTTCAGAATTTGCTAGGGGTCCAGTCAACATGTCAGAGGAAGCTCGGCATCGGGCTTGGGTTCAATTTCTGAGTAGGATTCATCTGACTGCGATGTTGCTTCATGGGAAAAAACGTCCGCGGGCCTCGATTATTTTCTGTGGTGTTTTCCTCCCCCGTCGCCTTGGCTATAAAAAAGGCGCTTGTTGTGCTCGATATAAAATATTGCATAGCGCCAGGCTGTTCACAGGTTTCATCAAACAAGCGCCACTATCCTGTCTCTATATTCTTCTTCCCTTGTCTTTGCGCTATTTTTACCAAGATTCATACGATGTATTTCAATGGGGTAAAATAGTTTGATGAAATGGTTCATTATTTGTCTAGAGCAGTGGTTGTCAACCACCGATGTTTCGCGGACCCCTTGTGAATCGGCAAAGATTATGGAGGAGCCCGTTCGTAGTGAGGGGAGGGAAAGTCATACGTTAAATACAATAATGGTTTAATAAATTCATTTAACTAAGGGATAGTGCAAATCAGACCTTTCTTATTGACATTCACACGAGGAAACTCGCCCCAAAACTGAAACATTTCTTCTCTACCTGTAGAAAAAACAAATTTGATTGCCGGGCTTCACTGATGCGGCAGGGCTCCGCAGACCCCTAGAATGCCTTCGAAGGAACCCCCAGAGGTCCGCGGACCCCTATTTGAGAACTACTGTTCTAGAGTATATACTAATTTGTTGAATGAAATTACGATGAGTACCAGTTTCGATGCAGTAAATATTTTTGGTGATCATAATGCATATTTCCGGCTTGCATAAATAAGTAACGGAACGTTTATCTCTGTAGTATCTCATTCATTATTGGTGGCTCATTTTAAGGCGTGTTCAATTCTTCGTAATAATTTTTGTTGCTGATGTATTCGCGTGTCTCGCATACGAGTGTTTTGTAGGATGCCTTAATCGCATGAATATTGCTATCGAATCGTTTAAGAGTCACATACAGATTATGAAAAACAATATCAAAGAATACCAGCTGTTTTATGAACAGAGGTTTCGACAGGATTTTTTAATATATATATGACCTAAAAACATCAGGTCGCTAAATATGGGTTTATTATATCTCGGCGTCATGCCTTACCAAAGAACTCATTTCGAAAATTTGCTGTTAAAATCAGTTGTCCACAAAACAGCTTGTAAGTAGGTCATAATTCTCTTTTATATACTGCCAATATTCAAGCGGAAAATTGTGGATAATGAAGTGTGAAGAATTACGTTGAGCAACGTGAAAACATATCGTCAGAAATTTTTTTACGGTGATAGCGTTAACGCACTCCTGTCGCAGAAAAGGTGGCCTCAGTGGCGTAAAGAAAAGATGGCGTCGATGGCGGGAGTCGAATCCTGATTGGACAAAGGGCCATGACGTCACAGCCACTTGAACCCGCGCGGGAATTTCAAACAACCCGCAACGCTCACATAAACCTGACGTTACACGTCGAATGAAAGTGATTAAAATAACATGGCATGTAATGCGAAATAAATATTGACGCATGTCTCAAATGATTTCACTCCATAAATTAATTCATTTTCCTTAAAAAAGAACTTCAATAATCTAAGGAGGGATTCGAACCCATGATTCTTCTGTTGCAAGGCAGACATGCTACTGACTAGGCCTCGGAAGGCACGCTTGCACGGCGAACGAGAAAGCAATGCGAACTTGGCATGAGAACGCTATTTCGTTCCACTTTTAAAGGCAAAGTTTAAGCGTCCTTCAAGTTTTAATCGATTAAATACTTTTTTTTTGAGGAGGGGGGGGGGGGGGGGCGAGAGAGAAGCGCGAGCATACCATCGAGCAGAGAACATGTGCGTCCAGTAAAAAACCCAACAGAATTATTCTTACGCGAAATCCCGAACAAGATTCTACTGTATATTGCATTGGCAGACAGAATCGAATGTTTAGCACATCACCGGTCAATGAAAGGATGACTAAACGACAGACCACTATACACAGCAGTACCCAGTTAGCATGATAATGCAAGTTTCATGTTTGCCTGTTTCGCTCTTGAAACTGAAATGCTGCGATGATATTTTTTATGATTAATAGCGTTCATCCTTTCTACCAACGAACGTAACAAGGAGAATCAGAGGTTACTTAAGATATTTCTTAAATTCATTTCAAACGAGTTCGCCACGAAACTACAAAACTGTGATTTGGAGGTAATGGTAAACATTTTGCTCGATCTTTCACCTATCGTCCTTTCAGGCAGACGATATCTACAAATTCAGGTAACATATGTCTTTATATACGAAAATAATATACCAGCAGTTCTATATATAATCATATCGGTACACTTTGAAACAGTATTTTTTTCCGTTCGACGCTTCACATTTCTTATGAAGGCCAATATCTGGATCAACTGAATTACTTCAAGATTTATAAAAACAAATTACGCTTGAATAAAATTGAAAACGGATTTGATGCTAAACCGAGCATGACATCCAATGCCAAACACCACAATCAACAGAAGGAGATGCGAACTTCTAGAAATCGGACGGATGTTTTATAGCATATTTTATATTTTAATACGTTAAGCAACTTGATTTTTGCAGGCTCTATATTTGTAGAATTTTGCTGAGTGTGGGGTTCCCCAATCTTTCGGGGGCCCAACATTTCTAGAATGGGACAGACGTTAAACGTTTTGGTGATATTTTTAAAGTCTTGCAATTCGCAAGAAATTTGGTACTCGCTAAAATAAAGTTCCTTACAGTACCGCATTTTTTAATTTTTTTAAATAAAACAACCTGATAAATTTATGGGTTTGCAAAAAACGAAAATACAAGAAGAATTCTAGTTTGTTGCACTTTTTTTAATAACATAACCTACTAAATTTATGGGTTTGCGGAAAGAAATATAAGGATAATTCTAATTTATTTCGCTTTACGTCCATCACGGTGGCATCTTGACATTTAAGTTCAGAACACACAATATTTATTTGCCCTTAGTACGACTTCATTTTTATGGCTAAGTTAAGGCTGGTTTTGCAAGTTTGTATGAATGGATATTAAGCAAAACTAAAGTATAAAGTCATACTATTCTTCACAAAAAATATTGAATGCACAACCTCACGCAGCTTTCATTTCTTAGTGGAATATTAGGCGCTCACGCCGTAAACATTAAATACATTCCGTTTTGTTCTTGAAGAAATTTGGTGACAACTCTAATTGTTTAGATATGTGAAATTCTTCATTGATAACGACCAATGTCCAATTCAGTAGGCGGTTGTTCAAAAGGCCACTGTGTAATATATTACAATATCCTCTCCCTATTATTGTTTGATTCACATAAGCGAGCTCAATACAAAGATGATAACTACAATTTCGATTAAGTCAGTCTACTTAAGACATAATTCGAGTTAAAGCAAATATTCGAAGAAGTCGCAGAGCTCTCTTTCAGTAGTGACTTCACCTCACAGGAAATATGTAAAGAGGTCGAATTTATTCCTAGTGCATTGATACAATTTCCGCAAGAAGATTTTTTACGCTTTTTGGAGAGTGAGTGTCTGATACCTACACATCGAGACATCCGAGATAACTCTTGTTAGGCCCATTTTTAGGTCTTGTACATATTTGGTCGCATTGGCTAGACGTAAACGTTTTGGTTAATCACAGCTGGTTGCCATAAAACCGAGAAAAAAAAGTGGGTTCAGGTTTGATTAAGCAAGTTGTCGGAGCTCGAGTCATAACCTCTAAATATTTCCAGTTTATTTTGATGAATAAGAATGGAATAAAACCAAGTGTTACCTACGCTCAATAATAAACTGAATTATATCCCCTAAAAACACATTTAATTTAGTATATGTTAAGTGACTTTAATTCTTTTTATTTTCGTATCTTTTCCCTAATATTATTCTTATGAATCAATTTGAAAAGTTGCGTAGGCCGTTACCGCCAACTTCTTTATAATAGCGTAAGTGTAGCAGCAGAAAAATACATCTGATTTTGTTTTCATATACCCAACGTGGTTATGAATCTTTTTATAAAGGAGGCTTTTTACTGTCGGATATTTTATTCGGAGCGTATTTTGTCTAACTATTTATTGCACCAACTTCCATGCTCAAAAATACCTTCATCGTACAAAGCAAAAAAGGTATATGTACTTTGCACGTGGAAGTTTACACTGAAGGTGCATTAAACCCCGCAGATGTTTCTGTTTACCGTCTACAATGCAATTCTGACGTAAAACTGAGGCTGTTTTGGACCGCTGTTACATCCGGCTTTTTCTTTCCTGGAGGTATAAAATGCGCAAACATCGTCGTATATTCATTCAGATTCCTGTCAAAGGTACTACGATGGCGTTTAACGTGATTACCTTTCTTCAATTGGCCGTCTTTGTTGTCATTCTGTTTAATATCAAGTGAGTCCCTTTTCATCCAATCTGACCTTCGCTTCTCGCTCAAATATTACAATAACGGTGATATCATACCAGTTGCTAACATCAAAGCTTAATCCCTTCATACACCTTGTTGGACAAACGAGAATGCGTTATTCGATGTTGTAGGAAAATACAATGCACTGGCATTTTTAAAATTTATTGTATTTGAGATTTTGATTTAGTTTTGATATGAATGTTACATTGTTCCGTTTTCGAGTTAATGTCGGCTCTGGGCACTAGGATAGGAAGGGTTTAATTCTTAATTATTTTCAGCTTAGTAATCAATTTCAGGGCGATAAATAAAGAAACGGATCAATACACTTTTTTAAGTCAACGAGGTAGGAAATTTACCTGTAGGTACATTATTATTTGTGCTTCCTCGCGTTTGGTCGCAAGATGCTGCGCTCAAACTTTTTATAACCAAAGACACGATGCAGCAATTATCCTCATTCTGTGAATCATTTTCAAGCTTTTTGTGAGATCTACGTTTTCTATATTTTCGGGCACTGGCAGTTCAACTATAAATTACATACAGTAGCCAATTTTTATGTACAGCCTTTTTGAAAGTTTATTTCTAAAAATATTGAATAGTACAAAACTGTGTTTAAAGAGCACTGCAGTGAATTTGCCGTCCACAAATATTGTCATACAATTTGCGGGTATTACTAATGAAACGATCAATGTTTATTTCTTAAAACCTCAGGGCTCAACACATGTATATGGTAAATAACTACATTTCTAGATTTTCCCAGTCACGCAATACAACCAACATATCGACAGTCTGCTTCATAAGATTTTTATGAGCAAATACCACGTGGTATGCAATCTGTCCTAGTTATATTGGTGAAGTCGAGTAAAATAAACACAAAAAAATCAATAGAAGTGAAATATATGAATAAAACATTTTATCTGGAATAATACACGAATAGCATGTTTAACAATAGCTTATGCTTACTTTAAATGTACTCGAAGATGTGATTTTGAATACCTAAAGATGAAGATATTTAACCCAGTGTTGCGGTTGATTCTTTTAGAACATTAAAAAAGGCTCTGTTGCTTTCATTTACATTTATACTTTTACATACTAATGCCGTGCATGAAACATATAAAAAATATAAATATTCAGCAAGGTGTTCGTAGCTCTTAATATCATCGAGATTGTATAGTAAAACAAAACGAATGTAATTAATTTTTTGAAGGAATACATTCAGAAAAAACTCGCGTTCCAGCGTTGGAGATATAGATAATGTTGTATCGTTAATGTCATCTCTCACTGACATCAATTAATACCTTCATCAGAGCAATATTTAAGATAGAACATATATAAAGGTGTGTTTGAGTATAATTGAAAACAAATTACCAATATCTGGTGTAAGTCGCACGGCCGCCGTATGCGCCACGGCATATATCAGATTCGGATGAAGCAACATCACGATAATTTAGCTAAATTACTAAAATAATGAAATTATTATTTATTTTTATTTTTTAGGAGGATGTATTGCTATTTGCTAATAAAACCGAATATATTTAATTTATTCTTCTTTCAACTGACCTAAGGTATTTATCGATTTCCTTTCGCGTTTTGATGCCTAATTCTGAATGTTAACGAATAAAGAGGGCGGAAAATTCCCTTCTTAACAATTCATAAAAATGTGAGGTAGAAGTGTTGCAGTCGTCGTGATTCGTCAGTACCTTGGATACATCCCTTAGTGGATTCTCAAAATCAACATCGCAAGAACGAGATAATCAGGAAGCTGCTGAAATGTGTGCGTCCCCCTTGCACGGGTGATTTTTGATTGGAGTTCGGTACTTTTTTTAGATACATATTTTGCATTTGCGAGACCAAAGCGAGAAAATAGACCGATTAATTACTCAAAGACGGTTGGTATTTTCACAATAGTATAAATTGATTTAACCTCTACTTGTAAGTGCATCCCGTAGAGAAATGACAGCATGACCACTAAAACCAAAAGGTTAATTCTTGAATCCAGTTAATTCACCAACTTACCGTGAAGGTTATTCAATCGTGTAAATTCGTCGACATTTACAGCTGCAGTAGGAAGTATGTATCCGTGAAACTCGCTTTTTTTAGAAACAAATTTCAAAGTCACATCAAACAGTGCATACACTACACAAGCTGTTTCTTTAGGATTTTGTATTTGTTTAATACTATTCGTGAGAGATACACTAACGCGGTTTCTGCAGGTGCGTTCTTCGCTAAAGGAAAAAAAAGATAGTAAAACAATTGTCACGATCAGTCGTAGAAAGAGCTAAGAATTTCGTAATACCCTCCACATTAGTGAATAATAAACCCTTGTGCTTTTCAATAATCAGACTACCGGGCGCCAATCATCCCATTTTTCTGCTCCTCCAGCCTGCAGCCTGTAACTCGTCTGGTAACTTTAAAACACCATCGCACCTGGCACGCGCTTCAGATCTTTATTAAATTTACTGAATTAGGCCGCGTTCATACACACGGAAAATACTGTTGCCGCCGACCGAATTTAATGGGCGGAAAAACGAGGCGCCGTTCACATTTGTTTGACCCGTCGCGTTCGCGTGCCTACGGCGTCTCGTGGATATCAAAGCAAACTGCTCTTGGCTTGAGTGGTGTTAACTTCCTCTTGAAATTAACGCTAACCCACAGTGCCGAGCTACATTCTCTCGGCGACACGAGAAGGAAATACTAAAATAACGAGCAAGCGAAGACAACTTCCGTACGTGCCGTACCATTTACGCTAATTTTATTCAACAGATGTTCTTTCTGGGCACTGACTTCGTTGCTCAGGTGACTCTTGTCGAAGAGGGATGAATAATTTAGTCTCGACTAGCTTTTCTGCCGACACGACGATACCAGCGAGACGGCGCCTTTTGCACAACTTGGGAACTCCGACAACTTCGGCGGCAACCCCAGCGACTTGGGCGACTCGGCCAGCATGTGACGCCTGCAAACGCCATTTCCTCCGTGCTTTCCGATTGGCAGCGGTGGCGTGGAAACATTATCTGCGGGGGAAAAATCGGTTTCCGACCGGTTGCTACCGCGGTCGAATATTCCGGAGCCGGCGAGGCGATTTCCCTTCTCGACGTTAATTTCCTCCTGGATTCGCCTGCGAATCCGCGAGTGTGAAGGAACGATGAGTGGAGTTCGATGTCGCTAAGCAACTTGCCACTTAAAAACTTGAGATTAATAAAAAAAGTAAAATTCGCACATAAAATATGAGTTCTTTTAAAATAATTAATTCAAGATTGTTTCGGTTCAAATGTACGACTTATCGTGACGGTTAGTCGCTTATATTAGCTACCCCTAGCCGTATTACCCACCTGACGGCATTAGTACCACTCTATCTTCTATAAAACAAATCGCAAACCCTAAGAAAACAAAACCCCAGTACCTGTACTTAATCACTTGAATTGCTTAAACGAAGTATTATTATCTCGTGCAATGATAAATATTCTAGTCATTTTCACATTTCGAGAGATGCCTGATTATGACTCCCTGTGGTTTTTAAAACATTTCAAATTTTCTTTTACTAAAGCACCTCGACTCAGAATATTCTATGATTAAAAAGTATTACATCTTTTCAGTCTCCATTCGGCTTCTGCTGGATCGAAAGAATCAGAGTGCCTCTCAAAGTTTCTGACGACTTCCATTACGGCCGAATTTTGCGATACAAACGTAAGATCACTTTAAGAGCATTGTAAACAAATACTTTTCTTCGTGGAGTTGTTTGAAGATAGCTTTAAAACTGATAGCAATAGGTAACTGAACAATGTGCTCTTAGAATATATCAATTTCAGCTAAAATTAAATATGATTCTTATTTTTATAGTTTTTAAGACAGCAATATATGTCATTCTGATTGTAGAAACAGCTAAGAATTTTGTAATACGTTCCAGATTAGTGAACATACAGTTCTGTTTATATTCGGCACAATCGTTTTTTTACAGTTTAGGTTATAAGCTTGAACAGTAGGTGTTGCGTATTTTGGATGAAAATACTTGAAGCGCAGGTAGAAAGTTACCTTTTAATTTACGACATTTTGAACACTATGCGTGTCCCTGGTACGGACTACCGCAACATTCTGGTACATCATGGCAGAAATTATTTAATGATGTAACAATACCCAAACACTTTTTCTAAAGCATTAATACTTTAATGAGTTAGTATTAAAGTATTATTATTCTAAACTAAAACCTAAACTAATATTTCACTCTTGAAAATTACATCGACTTGTAAAAAATAGCGGTTCCACATTAAATGGACCATCAGATATTAAGTTTAATGTCATTAAAACACCTAAGTTTAATGTCATTAAAACTACCTAGTCGGCAAATAGTTTAGGAAGAATCGTTTAGATGAAAGTACTGTCTTTTAATAGTAAACCAAGCTAGTGCAAGTTTCAAAAACTGCAAGGTGGAGTGGCGTATGACTGTTAACTGTGTTCCTATTAATCAAACCATAAGCACTGCACGGAATGCTTGGGATAAAGTCTGCAAAGGGAGGTTTTATGATTGTCATAAAATGAAGACTTGTTCATTGAGGTGTTCAGAACTTGCTTTGTTCTCTCCAAGATTAAAAATGTTTAATCTTTAAAACTTTGTTCAGTATTAAGTCTAGATATTTAGATACTTAATATTAAAATTTCTTTAATTGGTTATCAGGAGCTTGAACCGAAAAGCCCTCTTGAGTTGTAGATAAAAACATAATGCTTCATGCAGTTTTTTTTTCTTTATATAAATATAATGTCTAGTTTTTTAGCAGTTGAATGTATATTTTCTTTATGTGGACGGTACAGAAATCTTAACTTACTCTGGTTTAGTCAAATATGTTGTTGATTTTATTTATGTACTAAATTAAGGTTATTTTTTCACGTTAGATATTTCTACATAGTCGACACGCACACCATCTATATTTTACATGCGGTATTAGTAATTCAGCAAAGATAGAGTGGTAATTACAATTTACATTTATGAAGTGTAATTCATTTGTGGAGTGATGTAGTGTAATTTATAATTATATTTGTGTATCCTAGAAATGGTGCATAAATCACATTTTGGAGCAGTTAGATATTTAAACGGTTTTTTCTGTGTTCAAATAAACACAATCTACCATTTTAAAATACTATATTTTAACTATATAAATATTGTTTTTTAGTCATCTGCAATTAATAGTTTTGATTCTACCGAAACCAAACATTTCAAGCAGCATCTTAGAGAACACTACTTTCCAATATTTATTTATAGGCACAAAAATATATTCATCGTCTGTGTTTCTTAAAACTATAGTAGACTTGGACATATAACACAAATGTTCATCCGTTTCAATGCGACAGGTAAATAGATAGATATGTATTGCCAGAATGTCATTACTTCAGATAACAAGTTAAACATAATTGAAACGCAAAATTCACAGTTATCGCACATCTGATTTTACTTTATTTTCTTAGTGTACACAGAGGACAGATGAAACATGGAGCCGGGTGCAGTGGCGACTGCTTTTGCGTACATGTTGGAAACGACACAGAAGGTCGCTGCATGAAGTGTGGATGGTGACTACCCGTCAGCTGAAGCAGAAGAATGAGCCTGAACGGCTTTGCCGCTGACCAAAATGGCACCGTGCTCCCCGAAGAGAAAAACGAGGGAACCTTGCAGCTACACACGTTATACTAATATGCTGTTGTATACCTATAATTACGAATGAATAAGTAAATAAAGCTACAAAAGCGATAATGCACGTGTGAATATTTGCCCTTTATATTTTAGAGAAATTGTGATATATATTTATTTTTCGTTTTTAACGTTTGCCTAGGTATTGTGCTAATAAACCAGTCATACACAAGAGAAATATGAGTTGTAGAATTGTATATAGGTTGTTTTTCCTTAACAGAGAAAATATGAAAACGGGTACTTCAAGTGAACAACATATTCCTGCAAATATGTTATCGACACTGCAAACTCAATGGCGCACTCAAATAGATTTTGATATCGTATAATTAAGGCGATAACTCAATATACGGGCTCTAAGCATCCTAAAAACAATTCCGAAGACGCCTAGCACTTCTCACGAGTTGTGAATGCGAAAGCATCCCTGGCTCGCTTGTGACTGCTGCTGCTGGGTGAGGCAGCGCCGGGAGTGCGAAGCGTGGCGCGGCGAGTGCTGAAATCACGTGTCCTCTCATCATCATCATCTCCCTAGCTGCGGGCACTGGTTGACGGCGTTAGACCTCAAAGCGTAACGTTAGGTCTAACGTTAGGCTGGCGAATACCTTCGACCCCCCCCCCCCGTCACGTCAAACAGCTGCATGTACCGGATGACGACATTAGACCTCGAACGCTTTACGATAAGCCTTACGTTATGCCTAACGTCAGACCAGCCGAATACCCGCGTCCCCCCTTCACGCCGTGCCGCCAGCAGTTCCACTGGCTCATTGGCAACAATGAGGTCGTGGTTATGGAGCCACATAACGCGTCGCAGCCAATGCAGAATTTACGGCCCGTTTCGTTCAGTTGAATTTAGGTGTCGTTTTTCTCTGCTACAGTACGTAATTTGGGGTCTGTTTATCGCTGGTATAGACAACGATAACGCCGGCTTCACTCAGATAACGCCGGTTCGCTCAGATAGAACAGCTAATGATTTGGCATTAAAAACAAAATTTACACTCATGGGCGGCAAAGTTATCGATTAAAATACTAATCAAATATCCTGACACGCCACCTTCCTTGCGCCTTAGAGCGGACGCCATGGGGCAATGTAAGATGGCGTTTTCAAAGAATGATTGCTGCGTGAAGTCTCCTACCGTGAAATAGTTTACGTTTTTGCCAAAATAATCTGCGCAAAGAGCACAAAAAGAGAAATAATAGTAGCGTTCGGAATCTCCGCGCAATTAAATATTTTTGTTTGTGAAATATCATGCAGGGGTGGGCACCCAAGAATATCCCCTTCCCCCTCCGGCCCGCCATTTCTTCCGGTAGAGTAATTAGTGCTCGTGTTTTTCTATTGATGTGATATTATTGAAACGACTTGCCATCTAGAACTGCGATATTTTTATTGGCTAATTCCACACAAACAATATGCCATACAAAAAGCCATCAACAATGCGCACTTGAGTGCCTCTCAAAGGGCACGGGCAGAAACAAACAATTTAGTGGTCTAATTAACTGATATTCGCGAAATAATTATAAATGTTCCTTTTAGCAGACATACTTCAATTCCATAAATGAAGCCCAATGTTATCATAGCCGCAGCGAGTTGTTAGATCTAACAAGATAAAATTCAACTTTGTGTTAAATCGTGGCATACTCTGATACCTGCTGCAGTCCGAAACAAAATAAAACTAAGAGCGACAAAGAGTGAAACGAGCCTGATAAACAAAGCAGGGACTCAAACGGAAAAATATAAGGTTTCGGTTACGGTGACGGTTACCGCTTACTGTTGTTAACGGTTTCGGTTTGGTTTTTTATGGTTTTCATTTATACGGTTTCGGTTACCGGTTTTACGTTCCTAAAAGCCGGTTTATGTCGGTTTTTCTAATAATTTGTTTAATTGAAATGCTGGACAACCTTTTTTATAATAAACACAATTTAAAGCCGCCCCAGATATCCAACCACGGGAGATTCACCCTAACAAGAACTCAAAAACGCCTTAGTACTTCTAATTGGTCAAAAGTTTAACACGTTTCTTTCTCCAACACTTGTTCACTCCATCTATTTCCCCCGCTACCCTTCCCCCGCTACCCGACAGTGCATGGGCAGATGCCTCGGGAGTCGGTTTTAGAATACTTGAAGGGGACTCTGCGCAAGCCATCATAGCCCCTCTGACGAGGCCAATATACCTCTCGGAAGGACTCGCCGTGTTCTGGTGTGCGTGCATTCGCGAGAAAGGGAGTTTTCTACACACGGACAACACAGGATTGACTCTAGCGCTGCACCGCGGCCATGAACGAGCTTTGCCTTGGGCTATTGCCAGTGCCGTCTCTCCTCTTTTTCTTAATAAAGATATGTCAATAAAATTGATACCGGCGCTCGCAAGCCCCGCCGACCCGCCATTGCGCGCTTGACACTCGATGGCGAGCCGGCGGGCCATCGAGACCTCGCACTCTCGGCGCGAGACATCTTTTCCTTCTCGTGCTGAGGGCGGCAGAAGGATCGAGGGAACGTTCGAAGGGTTTCCTGAGGTTTTCCAATAAGTGTCAATAGATAAGTAAATTAAGAAATATGGCTCTGGCAATAGCCAAGGCAAAGCTCGTCCATGGCCGCGGCGCAGCGCGAGAGCCAAAGCTCTGTTTTCTGTGTGTAGAAGAGTCTCTTTCTCGGCAATACACGCGCACGCCAACACGGCGAGTCCTTCCGGGGGTATATTGGCCTCGGCGGAGGGGCGATGATTGCCTGCGGAGTCCCCAACATCTATGCCGTAACCGACTCCGGAGGCATCTGCCCATGCGCTGTTGGGTAGCGGGTGGAAGGGGAGCGATTGGCAGTGCGGCAAAATCGGCCAAACACGAAGAAAAAGGGAAGCCAGTCGAGTGAAAGAGGAATTTGGTCTGACACTTTGTCAAACGGGGACGAAGAAGAAAAAATCCCAGAGCCATAGAGACAAAAGTAAACTGTCAAGTAGCCCGCCATCCCGTAGAGCGCCTTGAGGGGAAACGGGCACGCTAGCGAGCGAAGGACACGAGGAACGGCACGGAGCCATTCTGGTGTGTGCGAAATGGTGTCATCGGCTGTGCCGAGCCTCAACCCAAGAAACCCATGCGTCGAGTAGGCTTTGCTCGTATCGCTTAGGTTTAAGCGACATCCCGACCGCAGCCAGTCCTCTCTTACGAGGAGGCGCACCGTGGACGCTAACTTGTCTGGGTCGGGATGGGCGCTTAAGAAGATGTCTATGTGAGACCAAGCCCAGATTCCACGCTTGCGCATTTCCCTGGCAATGGCTCTTGCCGAGAGCTGCATGTAATACGGCGCCGGGCGTATCACCAAGGACATACGGAAAAAGCGTTAGTAGCGGCGGCCTAATCTAAATGTGGTCAGGTTGCGGGAGGAGAGATGAAGCGTGATACGGGGAAAGGTCTCGGCAAGGTCGAGATTCACCATATACGCTTGGGGCGGGAGGGGGTTTGCTTTGATGGCCTCGGGTAAGCGGAGTAAGGCGAAACTGAGGTGCCTGGAGATAAAGAGTAAGTGCGGCGCAGTCTAAAATTAAGCGGGATTCCGTGGCCGACTTGGATATGAGGACAGGGTTGAGGTACGGACCACGTGAGAGCTTTTGATGATGCCACCAACATCATGGTTGCGGCGGCATCGATCATGGGGACCTGATCAGGGGGAGGAGGGCGGGCCGTGAAACAGGAAGCCTTCATGCAGCGAATGGAAAGTGCACAAAAGTCAGGCGGCCCGTGAAACAGTGCCCAGTCGACTTGAGGTACCTGCTGGGTCGGGTGGACTGGTGGCGGAGGTCCCGTCGCTTTTGACTTGTAGGCAGGGTGTCGAACCGAACCCGAACCCCAACCGAAAACCGGATCAAAACCGTTATTTTCCACCGGACCGCTACAAAACCGAAACCGAAATCGAACACTTCATATTGAACCCGAACCAGAACGAAAAGATAATCTGATGTGGCGGTTACCGGTTCAACGAAAGCGGTTCAGGGCCAATTGGGTCAATAATTGGTCTTAATGGGAAAGTTGCGAGCGTATTTGTTTTCTTACATTGCCAAGACTAATCCTACATACTGTCATACATTTTTACATTTCGTTTTTATTGCATACGTAATAAAAAATGCATGATCATCAAAAGCAGAGACACAAAGAGACCTCGTGGTCAGTGAGCTCGCTCAGTTCCCGCCTCTACTTAGGCATCTGGAGAGTTTCAACTTTACTTTGTTTCTAGGATTGAGTCCTGGCGGCGCGGTAGCGGCGGCGGCGATTTCAAAACATCACTTGGCCGCTTCGCTACGAAATGTCCAAGTGTCGGAGCGGATTGCGCCACTCTAGGCACGGAGGCCTACGCATCTGCGAATGCTTGACCTCAAGATGGACCGCAGTTGCAGTCGATGAGCCATTTAGCCCATCGAGCACCGAGAGCGCACCACGTGACCTTCCCCTTGAGTGCAGCGACACGCTGATGGATAGTAGAACGGGGCGCGCTGCATTAGCTGTATAGTTTGTAGAGTCGTCTGTGGTCTATTTCAATAAAGAACAATCTTTTCTTCAACGTGTATGGAGTGTTACCTTACAAAAAACTAAAATATGGGTCGTCGGAGGCAACGTTACTCGGCGATGATTCGCCGACGCGCCGCGCCTTGGAAGAGGGCCGGGGTGAGGAGGGGGGAAAGAAATGCTCCTTTGTATCTTTTTTTTTGTTGGTTTGTCAGACTAGCAAGGCCAGCATGTCAACTGTTGAACCATTTTCTCATTTTTGTTTGAAGTTCTTTTTCATCGTTTTCAACTGAGCATTCGAGAAACGTCGTTCGCTGCTGTGGCATTACCTGAACTTTGTTCGGTGGCTCAGAGTTTTAAATGTGAGTACTGTTATAATATTATCACGAACTTAGTGCTAACAATTCATGCTATGTAACTTGTTCCGAGTCCCTCAGACCGGGTCATTTGCATAGAGCGTTGTTTGCGATAAAAAGTCAAAGTGACAAGACAAAGCAACCCCACGAGATCTTTTGAACAGCGGTTTTCCGCCGGAACCCCAAGCGCTATCAAGATGTAGTAACATTTTATTATATATGCGTGCTCACGTGGCCGGTCACTGAGACATCGGCCAGTCTGGCCGATGCACACACGACCACTGCTTAACGGGATTCGATAAGCTATTCCAACTCCGCACTCGACGTACCTGTTTCTGTGTTTTACGGCGCATTTGTTTACTCTTCTTCCCCTGTCAGCCACTCTGGGGCATAGCTGCGTCATCTTACTGGGCGCCGAAAACAGGTAGCATAATTAAAAAAACACGTGTGCAGAGCAAAACAAATAAAAAACACATATAGAGAATCCAGTTAGAGTCATTTTTACTGTTTACAAAATCACAGCCCGGCGTGCAATCTTCACAGCCCAGCACGTGCGTTTTCGCCGCTTCGTTAAGCGAGCAAAGCACGCGTTATACGCACGAACACTAAAGATGGCACCGGCCACAAGCTCGTTTTTGGAAATTTCGTTAGACCCATCCCTAAATTACGCCCTCCTCTGGCAGAGTATGAAGTGCTGCACAGCTGTGCGTGCAACAGAGACCATAAAAATGGAAAGCCGATCGCTTATATATAGTGTTAAGAACAATAATATACAAGCCTTGCAACATTATTGGTGTCTTTTGCGCACGTCACTCTGCAGGTTTTTCAGATTTGCCTGAAGAGGGAGTAGTTTTGGGATGGGTCTCAGAGTTCCTGTATAGGCTCCGTACGGGAGCCAGAGTTGCGCGTTCATCCCCGGAGCGCCGGCTTTCCTGCACGGCATGCGGAGTCTGCTCCTCACGGGACTGAATTCGGCGAATAGCGGCGCTGCGCGTTCGAGGCGCGCGGCGCGCTCAAAAGCAGGGGAACGTACGCCGGGGCTCGCGCGACGTCTACTTTCCTGCGCGACACTTGATCCGGCTCCTCACGTCATCGGATCTCGGCGAATAGCGGCGCGGCGGCACGTGGAAAACAGCCGCGCAACTCTGGCTCCCGTAGGGAGCCTATTGAGGAACTCTAATGGGTCTATTGCATGTATCTCGTCCTCAGCTGCAGGAAGCGCTGGGTTAATATTCAAAGGTCGAGCTAAGAACCGGTTCGAACCGGTTCGCGCTTATTAAAACCGGTAACCGGAGTGACATTATTGGCGCTACCCTAAGCCGGAACCGAACCGGAACAAAATGCAATGCTACTCAACCCGAACCCAAACCGAACCGAAATAATGACCGGTTCGACACCCTGCTTGTAGGCAGTGCTACCCAGGTCCGACTCGGAGTCTTCGACGTCGTTTTGTTTGTCTGAAGTGCGTTCCTTTGCGTTGGTGTGGTTTTCCCCTTGCCATCGTTCGTGTGAAAGGAGTCGTCATACACTGTTAGCAAGTCCCGTGTATTTAGTGAATATTTGGGGTAAAAAACACGCTATTTACACAAATTACCATAAATTGACACGTTGAGTAATGGGTAATTCGTTCAAAAATCATTCGAGGTTGTAAAAACGTGTTTTGGTTCGGTTATACACGCTTAGCCGTGTAGCCGACCTCGAAAACACGCATCACCCCTGGCGACGACCGCAGCATTGCCGGCTATCGAAGCATCGGAATGCTTGGGGACACACCTATATGTCCGTGAAGACAAGTGCCGCGGAAGGAAACATGTCTCGGAGGCAGATAGGCACCAAAGCAATTACGGCATGTCGCGGGACGGGGCGAACCCTGCTCTTTCGGCGCTAACCGTGCTCGCTGCCATTTTTTTCTTGTCGATGGCAATGCGGCTTCCTTTGTCGCCGATGTTTGTATTTATTTTAGAGGTCTTGATAATAGTTTCTTACACACCACAAATAAAGGTATGAGTTTAATTACTCGTTCTAAACAGTTAAAATGGATATGAAATGCGTGCCCTCGATCTGAACACGTGACATTGCAGTTGGTTTCCGTTTTGGCTTCAACCCTTCAACTGCAAACGAAGGTGCCGCCGCTTCCCATGCAACCTCCTCAGAATTTACGGCGCTCCGTGGTGGCCAGTGTTGCTGCATCTGTAGGTCATCTTTAAGTTAGAGCTGGCAGAAAAAACCTGGCCACGGCGCAACGCCGATGTACGCTGGAAGCGAGAGCCGGTTTGCTTTCGTTGTTTTTGTTTGGTCGGAGAAACTCTCGCAGCAACGCACGTTGAACATGGCGCCGGTATTGCTTTGGTTTGACGGGAAGGGGGAAGCTCCTTGATTTGCGAGCACATGTAGCGAATACGTGACCGGAGAAGTGCCCCTGTGATGTTCCCGCGAGACGGAAAATATCATTCGTTATCGTCGTGTGTGCTAGGAAAGCGACGGGACTCACAGGGTCCACGAGTGCGCAACCACAAGCCAAGGTTCACGACAGGGCTGGTTTGACTTCGGCGATCTCGTTCTGTTTGGTGTAACACGGCGATGCGAAAAAGAGCTGAAACGTTCGTGGTGTATGGTGCGGTGCTTGGAGGTAGAAACCCAAACTAGCACGAAGCGCAAATTGGTTGTTGTGGGGTTGAAGTTCAACGGGTTTCAACCCCGTCGTCGTCAGCTGATCCGGTCCAGCTGGTCCAGGAGGACGCAGCGAGTGTTTTTAAAAGTAAATCTTCCTTAGTTCCGTTTCAAAATGTGGAAGTATCCCGACGGATGGCGTGAGTAAAAAGCTGCGGGTGTTTTCAACAAAATTACGTCGTTTTAATTGAACAATGGACTCCGGATTGTTGTCCTAAATCTGCCGCTTTTATGCTCCATGTTGGACTGCGTTTGCACAGCGACGTGTTTGCACAGCGACGCTTACCGCTCGAGTAGATGATTCGGTCCTGCAAACGACCGGTTATGCAGAATTTCAGGAAACTTAAGTCACCACCGATATTTTCCTGTCAATCTCGTGTAAATTTGTTGCGCACATCATGCGGTGTGAATAAATTACGGCAAGATTTCCTACCTGCCCACAGATGCATGAACTGAGACCATTTTTTACGTAGCGAACACTGTGCTTTTTCTTTATTTTGGGAAGAGGCTTTGGTGCATTTATTATGGTACAATCACTTGAGAGTTGAGAAGTCGGAGAGAGCGAGCAAGCTTTTCCAACTTTGTCTGTTTTTCTCTCTGACACTGCACCTAGTTTCTAAAGTTTCAGTTTCAGTAGGCATACCTACTAGCAGGTACAAACTGCTCTAAAGCAGGTAAAAGGCAGGGAAGTCCGGACGGTGCGGACTTTGTGTTTCGCGCTTTTCGCAAGGTGTCTGGGTCAATGCTTTTGCGAGGTATGCGGAATATGCAAGCGATTTTGTTACGCCCGTCGTTTGCGTCTCTACAGCAAAACGAATAAGATTATCTACAAAGGCGCAATCACAAGCCAGGATTTACCATAACAGTGCGTTTGCTTCGGTGGTCTGTGCAGTTGTATTTTACACTGCTTTCTGCAACACCTTGTCATGACGAAGAACGGTGAGGAAGGGGCGAGAGTGACCTTTGCAGTAAATGTAAATCCCCATTCATCCAGTTATCCGGAGTCAAAGTGTGGAAGATGTCCAACGTGTACTGAGGGCGGGAACTACGAGCGTTTTGCCCTTGCTTTTATAACCGAAACCAGAGCAACGAGATAACTGCCTTGCGTACTCCAAAATGACGGAAGCAATATGTTTCAACAGGTCGAGTACGTCACCGGGGATGTAATCGAGACGGTGCTCACTTTTTAAACGCTTGCAGTATCCACGAGTGGTACCAGGAAAACGACGTCAACAGAGAAGGAGCTCGCGATTCGGCATAATGCAGTGTTACGGGCCCGTGAATCTTCAAAATTTGGGGTGGTGGCGGTGTAAAAAATAAAAGACGCATCAGCGCCACACCAGCGATCACGAATAACACCGGTCACAAACTCCTGAGCCCCACCGCTCCCCCTGGCTCCACTCAACACCGACATGACATACGACAACAAACTGCATCAAAACGCCACAAAAGTGAAGGCGTCTGCTCCCGTACTCCAACCAGCGGAAGTGAAGTGTTGGGCGGATGTCCTTCACAAGAATATATAAAAAATGCTTTGCGCAAGGATCATTTCCATTTAATATTAATTACATAATGATAAAATCCCAATAATTTGTGTTCTTCTTTATCTGATTCAATCTAGTCGGACTGCTCATAATACTGGTCTAGCATGAAAATAACAAAAAATTGAACTTCTTCACGAACGGTTTAATATTTATTGTTAATACATCGTTATTTTTCGCAACGGTCTAACATTATAGATTTTGCCTCCATACTTTTTTAAATACAAACAGTTCTTACACTACGGCTGTTCATTGCGCCGTGTTTTGTGTCTTCTTCTATAAATCTGTAACGGTCAGCGACCAAAGGACTCACCCGCACATGACAAGCTTATATACGCCGCGCGGAGAAAGTACATTGAGTAGGAAGTGTCGGGTGCTGTATGGTGGATGTGTTTGTGCATATGTCAGTGTTGTGTAATACGTGCTACTCACGCTGTCTGTGATGTATGTGGGTTGGTGTCTACTCATGATCGTTCGCAGCGTCTTAGCAGACTCTTTTCTTTTTTTATAGGCTACTAGAAATCTCGCTAGGTGGCGTATGGGGGGCAGAGGCTAGTCAAGCAGCGTGTCAGTTGCTTTTTTCTCTGCCTCCTTTCTCTCTGATTCAGGGATCAATAAAGAATTTGAAAATTTGAAACCGATTCCAAATAGTGAGGTATTTATTCATGTAAGTTCGGCATTCGTTGTTTTCTTTTTTTTTGTCTAGCGGCTCCGTCGTAGGTACCGACGCCGCCGACCGCCGACGACGCACGTACGTACCTTTGCACGTTTACCTTTGCACGCTGGGAGACTGTTTACTGTGTATAAAAGACATCGAACGAGAACATGACGCGTCCTGTGTGCTCTCAATTCGGCGGAAAGGAGCGCGGCTCGCTGGGCTCGTCTCTCGCCTGCTCTCGGTTGCTGGCCGCCATGTTTCACTAAGCAACACGTAGCAACAAACGGTGCAGCCTAGCCACTTTACCTCAATGATTTATAAATATTTGGAAACTTTGGGTTATTTCAATGTTTACAGCAACCGAAAGGCAGACAGGCAGTTTGCGTAGCAACGCGAGACCATCACATTGGTAAACAAAAAAGTGTGCCAGGGAAACTCACCATCACAGAAGACGCCAACTCCGAGGCGCTCGCTCTGCGTGGCACATAAGCGACACGACAGCATGCCTAACCAATCTGCTGACTTCTGTTCACAAACAAAGAAAAAATGAAGGAACAAAAGCATAGAACCTTCTTGAAGTGGCAGCTGCAAACCAGGAGTGCTTTCAAGGCTGCCTTTGAGCCGGCCGACATTGTATCGCTGGATCGCCCGAATCTGGTGCTGCCGCTTCGTCTAAAGAGTGCAGGCTGGCAGTAGAAGCCCAAAGAGCTTAAGCCGCAGCAGCGCTTGCTGTCGTTGCTGCAGCCAACAACGAAGCAGTGTTCAGGGCCTGTCCGGAGAGCTTCGAAACGCGCGACCACCTCTGCCTCTTGCAGCCCCGAGCCGGACGTACCGCCACCAAAGCCGGCGGACTCCTGTCTGCCTGCGCCGCGCATGCGCCGCGGAACCCGGAAAAGGCCCATTGCCGGTATCACCCGGTCGGTTTCGCTGCTGCCGCATTGGAGCAGGATTCACGGAAAGTCAGGGCCCACAGAAACGAACGAGCTCCGTGCGAGCCGGGGCGTCAGCCGACGGGCAGGCCTAACTCCTTCGGAGCCAGCTTATGTGATACCCTCGGAGAATAGACATACGCGCCGGGAGGCCATAGCAGTCGCGTCCCATTATAACTCTCAAGGTGTGGCGCGAGCAACGTATTCACCACAAAATGGGCAAGGAAGGTACCGCCCCTTCGGGGAATTCGCCCGCGTGGTGGTTCCTTGGCATCCGGAAGGCCGGCCTGCCAATGGTAGACGACGACTCCCACGACCTGCTTGAAAATAGACCCGAGATAGGGATATAGGGAACCCCTTAGCGTTCCTACAAGGAGCCGATGCAGGTCTTGGGGCACCCCCGGGCGAACAGACGCCTTGAAGGAAATCTCACGTTAGTTAGCATTCACAAACTGGAGACGACTAGTTTTATTGTTTCGCGCACTACTGCGGACCTTTCGTAGGTCGAAGCAGGGTGGGCCGTAAACATAAATAACGCTACAAAAAACAATGGTTGCATATAAAACAAGAAAACAATGGTGAAAATACTACTGCACAGAATACAAGATATATATAATATATATATATATCAAAATATAGTAAATCACAAAGTTATAACAATGACCCATCAAAATATACAATGGCAAAGATAACAGTGAAACTACAAAGCTGAAAGCTCCATGAAAATATATATTGACAAAAAGACTGCAACGGTCACTGGGATCGAAAAAAATATTCCAATGATGATGCAAAATCAGGTGACTCAAAACAGTTCCAGAGGCAATGAATTCCACTCGTTTATGGTTCTTGGGAAATATGAAAACTTAAATGTATTTGTACGTGCGAAATAAGGCGTTAATGAGTAGCGGTGATTGTGCCTTAGTCTGCCTGGTTGAAAGTGGCCTAACGTAAGAACAGGAATTGAGAGAAACCTTAGAACTGACAAGTTGGTGCAAAAACTTTAAACGGGCAATCTTACGTCGGTGTTGGAGGGTAGGTATGTTGTTTGTCTGCATTAGTAAAGATGGGGAATCGGTGCGTTTGAATTTACCATAAACAAAGCGAACAGCGCGTCTTTGAACTTTTCTAGAATTTCGGAATGTTTTTTTGTAACTGGATCCCATACTATGGAACAATATTCGAGTTTGGGTCGAATGAGAGAGGTGTAGGCTAACAATTTAACGTTTGGGGGGGGGCGTTCTTAAGTTTATGCCGTACAAGACCAAGCTTGCGGAAGGCTCCCGAAGAAACATTATTCACGTGATCGGACCAACCGAGGGTTTTATTAATGGTAACACCAAGGTATTTAAATTGATCAACTTCAGAAATGAGGAAGTCCTTAATTGAATAGGAAAACAAAAGAGGATTTCTTTTATTTGTAATACGTAAAAAAACGGTTTTGTCCAGATTTAACCTCATATCCCATAGGTCACACCAATCTTGTATCGCACCAAGACCTGAGTTAAGCAAGCATTGATCAGATGATGAAGCTATATTTTTGAATAACACACAGTCATCCGCGAATAACCTTATACTTAACGAAGGATGAACTGCGTCAACAATATCATTTACATAGATTAAAAACAATAATGGCCCCAATACGCTGCCCTGTGGTACCCCTGACGTTACATCCAGCGTTTCCGAACAACAACCCCTACGTCAACGAATTGTTTGCGATGTAATAAGTATGAGCGAACCCAGTTGACGATTGGCGAAGGAAGTCCTATATTATAAAGTTTTGATATTAGTTTGCCGTGGGGACCCTGTCAAAAGCTTTACTGAAGTCTAAAAAGATAACATCTACCTGGCCTGCCTTATCCAGTATTTGTGCAAACTCATGAATGGTAGTTAGTAATTGTGTAGTGGTTGAAAGGCCTTTTCTAAATCCGTGTTGAAACGGGGTCAGTAAATTATTTTTACATAAATGATCTCTAATAACATTACTAATTATGTGCTCTAAGAATTTACAACTTGCGCACGTTAAAGAGATAGGTCGGTAATTACTTGGTGATAACGGGTCCCCTTTCTTGAAAACTGGTATTACACGTGCTGTAAGCCAGTCATTTGGCAACACACCCGAGGAAAAAGAAGCACGAAAGATTATAGTCAAAAACTTTGCGATTATTTCTGCGTACCGGCGCAAAAATGAATTCGGTATGCCATCTGGGCCGCACGACTTTTTCACTTTTAGGTTTAACAACATTGAAAGTACGCCTTGATAAGATATAAAGTCAGCAGTAAAAGAAGAAGAGACGTCGTCATACTCAGGCACGTCAGGGGCAGAAAAGACCGACTGAAAATACCTATTAAATTGCTCAGCGATTTCACCATGATCGGAAATCAAAACGTCATTTATTTTAATCTTATCAATTGACTTTTGTTTGTTGCCAAGGTACCTCCAAAATTTATCTGGATCGTTTTTAATGAAGTCAGGGAGCGTGAATGAAAAGTAACGTTGTCTCGCCTGTTGTACGTTCATCCGTAATTCATTTTGAAGTTCAGGAATTTGAGCTTTATTGCGGTTCTCCTTTTTTCTGAGCCGCTTGATTCTACGTTTTAAGTGGATTATAGTTCGATTAATCCATGGGTTGCAACGCTTGACATGTTTACGTACATTGGGAACAAATGTATCAACGCAGTAATTACATGCTCGTTTAAACTTATTCCAGAGAATATTAACATCAGAGTCATTAAAGTTGTCTAATGTGTCTTCTAAATGAATAATAATAGAATTATCATCAGAACGAGAAAAATCTTTGACAATCTTAACTTCAGCTTTTTTGTTGGTTGACTGGATGGGTAATGAGCAACGAAAGTGAACAAGTTTGTGGTCAGAAATACCCTTCTCAACCGAAACTGTATATTCTGTAATACTTCGACTAATAAAAACTAGGTCCAGAATAGAACCACTACATCCGTGTTCGTGTGTTACCTCATTGACAACTTGCAAGAGGTCGAAAGCAAACATGGTGTCAAAAATAATGTCGGTGTTTTCACAACAGCCAGGTGACAATTTCACCCAATCAACATTGGGTAGGTTGAAGTCACCAACAATTATTTTGTTATTGTTGCGGTGAGATGATAAATGGCTGTACAATTTATGCAGAAATTCAGGAGGAGAATTAGGAGGTCTATATACAGCATACAATATAAAAGTATTACCCCATATGCTAACTTTCAAACACAAGCTTTCATGTTCATCTATTTGGTCCAAAAGCGCGACATCGATATTTTCCTTGAACACAACAGCTACACCCCTCCACGTGATGGGCGGTCTCTCCTAAATATTTTATGAGATGCAGGAATGATGCTATCATCACCAATGTGGTCACAAAGCCATGTCTCAGAAATCACTGTAATATGGGGATCATGGGTTAACAACAGTGACTCAAGCTGTTCAACCTTGTTCACAATGCTTCGAGCATTTAAGTTTAACACACTAAGTTCTTTAGCATATGGGTTTTCTGGTTGTCAATTCGATGGATTGGGCAATGACAGAGCGGGAAGTTTGACACGCGCGTTCTTTGTATCGTCCCAAACATACCAGTCATCATTGACTCGCAGTTTGTCGTTAGAAAGAGATACCTTTTTCCCTGCCGTCTTATCGGCTTTTGCACTTTCCCAGAGAAATCTTCGTTTGGACAGAGTGTATTGTGAATAGTCATTCCTTATGTAGATAGTCGTTCCCTTCAATTTCTTTGCATTGTGAAGTACAGCTTGTTTTTCACTATAATCCTGAAAAAACAAAACAACCGGTCTTCGGCCACTACGTTTTCCAAGCCGATGTATTCTTGCGATCGAAGCACATTTCACTCCAAGCCTTTGCTCAAAGACTTCAGATATTACTTTGCTCCTTAATTGAGACTCGGTTTCTGTATCTGTTTCCGGAATTCCATACACAAGAAGATTGGAGCGACGGCTTCGATCTTCAAGATCGGCGATTTTACGGTTTTGGGAACTAAGGGCATCCTCAAGACTTAAAATGGTTCTTTCAAGCACCTCGATTTTTTCTGTTTTCACCCTGAGTTCCTGCAGTAACTTGTCAACATCGGACAATTTTGTACGCAATTCATCGACCTTGGAGTCTGTCGAGCTCTGTTGTTTTCGGAGAGTTACAAGTTCGGTTTTTATAGCATTTTGTCCCTCCATGAGTTGCTCGAACATTTCTTCAGTAGTGGGGCCCGGATTGGTCTCAATATCACCACAAAGAATCAATTTGCACATATTAAAACAATCATAAGCAATGTCAAGAAGGGTTTGTGGGCCCGGCACAACTATTAGTGTAAGATAGTCACTTTTGCATGAAGATGTTTTGCTACCAACCTGAACAAAGAAGAACATCGGCTTAGCGATCGTCATGCTCCTGTGACTTTCGCCGAGCCCACTGAGCCGAACTTGGTGTGCCGCTCCTTTGTAGCCGTGGCATCCTCAGACGTCACAAACCCCATGACTTGAGGGAGGGGCCCTTCGCTGCTGACGCCTTGCAGAAACGTTCTGTCATGGTGGATCGGTAGATGGATGACGTTGAAGCTTTCGCTTGATGCACCCGTGCAGCAGAAGAAAGGAAGTAGGAGGGCCTGAACAAAGAAGAACATCGGCTTAGCGATCGTCATGCTCCTGTGACTTTCGCCGAGCCCACTCGGCGAAAGTCACAGGGAGCCACAAAAAGGCATTTATCCAATACAGTATATGTGGGTCAATATTAAATGTGCAGGAGTTTTTGAATTAGTAGAGAATGGGAAACTTTATCAAATGCCTTCGAAACATTTAAAAATACCCAGTCAGTGTAAGAGCCAGAGTCAAGAAAGCGATGAAGATCACGGGTCAAGGAGACAAGTTGAGTTTCGCACGAGAATGATTTTCTGAATCCGTGTTGTGCTGACGTAAAAATATGTTAGATTCTAAGAAGGTAGATCAGATGAGAGCAAATGATATGTTCTAAGATTTTGCATGGGATACTTGTTAATGAGATAGGACGATAATTGCATGGATCGTGTTTGACACCTGACTTGTGCAACGGGACCACCTTCCCGATCGTCCAGTCACTAGGCACTATACCTGTTTCGTAGTGACTGCTGGAAATACCCTATGAAGTATTATAAACCAATACATTTTGGTGTTTTTTTAAAACTTCTGAATTAATCTCGTCAACACCCGTAGGTGATGAAATCTTAAGCCTATCTATTACACTTGAAACACCAACAACATCGAAAACGATAGAATTCACAGGTAGAGAAATTAAGCAAAGGCAGAAAATGATTTGGCACACACATCATTTAATACCGAAGCACACTCGTTGGCGTCTATGGTTTGCTCATCAGGAACGATCAGAGATATGTTTCCGTTATCACTGCTGTTTACAGTGTTCCAGAACTGCTTAGGATTATTCTAAAGCATAAAAGGAAGCGTGGTATTAAAAAAGACATGTTTCGCATTTTTAACTGCTTTGTCATATTCGGAAGCGGCAGTGAAGGCGCGTTCCCACCGGTGATGCGATCTACTCGAGCGATAACTTTCATCGCAAAAGCGACCATCTCGGGCAAACGAGCGACGCGATTTGGGCAGTCGCTACTCGACCCGACTTCTTTGCGATGCGATCTGGTCGCCGGGCGGCTGAGCCAATCAACGTCTTTTGAAGGGAGAGTTTTTGAGAAACGATTCGCCAACGAAGGCGTTGGACTCGCTCATCGCGCATGCCAGTGTGACCATCTAATTTTTTTGCGGTGCGATCTAGTAGTATCAGCGCTATTGTACCATGGCGCATTCTCATGATTGCGAATTACTTTAGAAGGTATATACTTATTCGTTAAGAAAGCGACAAACGTTTTAAACATATTCTAATTTCTTTCAACTGAACGATTCGGAAAAGCCTACAAGGTAGCCTTCAAGAAATAAACACAGATCTCTGTTGATACATTTTACTGTTAATAACATTGAGCCCTTGGACGCATGAACCGTGAAGTGTAGTACAAAATGGTCACTAAGGCCAGGCAAGTAGGATATCGATGAAATAGTGTGCGGGAGAGTGGTAAGCACTAGGTCTAACAAAGACGATGATGACCATGATACTCTTGTCGGAGATGCGACTACCTGATCCAAGTTAAAATCTGTACATAACGTTATAAACTCGCTAGCTTTAGTTGAAAGGGAACACAAGAAGGGTAGCCAGTAGTCCATTTAATATTTGGGTAATGAAAGTCCCCCATCAAAACGATAAGCGAGTCTGGAAACCGTACAATAAGTTGGTTGATAGAATCGTGCAACAAAGATGAAAACATTGAATTATTCGTTGGAGGGCGGTAACAAACATTAAATATCCATTTTTTGTGATTTTAACAAACACACACCTCACGTAATCTCAAGAGCACAGGCAATCGGCACATGAAGAGAAACAACTGTATTGGCCACCGCTAACAAGACACCACCACCGGATGTTTCATTCCTATCATTTCTGTAAATATTTTAACGTTTTTGAACATGAAAGAGGCTCAATTATTACAAAGTTTCGATTGACAACGAAGTTTCCATCAGAAACTTTTATATCCGTATCACAGGAGTCGACAACTGAGAGAAAAGATTCTCGTCGATCTTGAGTGCTGCGCTGGCTGGAGGGTGGACTTCTTTTCGGTGGTTTCAGTGACGCTCACGACTCGGTGAATCAGTAAATAAATACATATTTGCAGATTATGAACAACTTTTTACAAAGAAGAAACAAGAAACGTCGCGCTGCTGATGCCGCTCACGGCAACCCAACGCCAACAATAGACCCTTTACAAAAAACAGCGCCATCTGTTGAACGCAGCGGCAATCAGCGTCAGCCGCCATCTTGCAGGGTTGGCGGCGGCAGCGCCGATACCAGTTGACATCGCGTGACTGGCGTGCGGCGCGTGCATTTTCGACCACGTGTGTGATGCCTACCTACTGCTGCGTGCCCCTCTGTAAACAGAGTGGGTATTTGGACTCGTCCGGAACAAGGGTACGTACTTATCGATGTTCACGTTATGTTTTGACGGGTTTAGACACGATCGCGCGGCCAACAAAAGTAAAAGCCAGCACTGAGTATCGTGCCTTGCATCCCCTGTTCCTAAGTGCAGTTTGCAGCATTCGTAGTCCGATTCCCTTGTTTCAGCTAGGGAGGAGACTACACAGTATCACTGACTGATACTTTCCACACTCCGTGGGTGATGTGGTGATGCAATGCTGCTCAAGGGTGTAGCTTTCTTGCTATCCCACAGCTGCGTGCGAAGCTTTACATCCGCGCATGTCTGTGATTTTATTTCATGTACGAGCGAAGCCAATGCTGCAAGAACCCGACGCTGTGAACATTGCACACATACTCGCGCGGTGAAAGCCTTTTAGATAAGTGTTTGTAGCGTGGACTTCGCTCTCGGTCTGTTCTCTACAACCGTAACTCGAGCTGAATGTACCGGTGGTCCACTTTTTTGGACCCACTTTAAATAAATCGGAAAAAGTCAGTTTTGCGAGGTACGACACTGTAATTTATCACGTAAAGGCTGCTAGGTGGTGGATTTATTTTGTGGAAGTTTCAGAGCGCAGATGTGCCTCAATCAAAAGTTGCAAAGAAAAACAACAAAATTTCGATGCACACGTACCCAGGAAAGCAAAAAAATAATAATGCTTGAATTTGGGCTAGTTGGTTTGACATTTCCTAGTTGGTTTGAGCGCAGCATGTCTCACAAATAAAAAAAAACGTTCTGGGTTTTATTTAACAAAAACGTCAACAGGAATGACAAAGAGCCTTCTCAATTTGCTCTCGTTCCCTTTTTCTGTGTAATCTAACGTTCGTTGGCCCACAACAATGTTTTTTTCGCTGCCATAGGAGGTACATTGAATTTTTTCACTTTATTTGTAACTTTTGGCTGTGACAAGACTGTTGTCTGACAATTTTACACAGTAAATTCACCATCTGGCAGTCCTTATGTTGTAAATTACAGTGTCGTAGCTCGCAAAACTGATTTTTGTTATTTATTTAAAGTGGGTCCCGCAATCTGAACTACCGGGTACACGGCGCGTGCGACTCTAGCGCACACAAACGCAACACACTGGTAAACATACTACACTCTGTCTAAAATGAGCATCTAAATTGCTCTTCTTTGTTATGCGAGAACATAAATTTTGAAAAAAGCTTTTCTTT